>WHNR01000131.1:0-145805 GCA_009859135.1 Formica selysi | reverse complement strand
GTTTCTGTGAAGATGCGTTATTTATATATTTTATCTTTTAATAATTGATAATGTTTTCAATCATTAGTAGATATATTTGTCGCTTGGATTTCAAAATCCCTAGCTTCTTTGTATGTACCTGGAAAGTTAAAAATTAGAGATGAGCAATATATACATTAAAAATAATATATCTGAATAATATTTACCAAAAGGTCCTAAATATTTTTTATAATAAATAATATCACAATCATTTTTAGGTAATGTTTTCTTTTTAGATTCAACACTAGGATTTTTCTCTTTCGGTGGCTATTTGAATGCTTTTGATTCTAATACCAACCAGGAATCTGGTATTGTCGCTAACCATTCATTCCAAAATACAACGAAATACATTCTGTAAATTTAACACATCCAAGTACACTCTATTAATTTTTTACAAAATATATACAATATTTATCTATAATATATTCAATATTTCACAAACAGTCAACAGACAGTCTTATGTTGTATATATCTAGTTTGACATAGAATTTTCTAATATTTTTTATAATTCTACATGTGTTAATACTCTTCCAAACATATATTTTTTCATAATATTATAATTTTATTGTAAAAGTGAAATTATACAAAAATCTTATGTTGAGCTGGACTCTGGATTTAAGACTAAATATAGAGTCTAGTTCGATATAAAACTACAAATAAGCGTTAAAATATCTCGTAGTTTACATACAATATCACATTAAAAGTTTTTTTATAAATTTTATCTATAACTTAAGACTAAAATATACTTGGAACATATATAACCTAGTGTAAGAATTGGCTGTTGATGGCGTTACAATCGATTAACTAGCGGTCGCGCTAGCAGCGCTCCGCATGCGCATAATAATAGGGCGCCATAATTTGAATGCTTAGTAATTAGCAACTTAATAACATGTTATAAACAATGTATAAACTTTTCCCTAACAACGAGCCTTGTTAGACAACAAATGTACGTTTCCCGGG
Organism: Formica selysi; assembly: GCA_009859135.1. Taxonomy (NCBI): domain Eukaryota; kingdom Metazoa; phylum Arthropoda; class Insecta; order Hymenoptera; family Formicidae; genus Formica; species Formica selysi. The sequence continues at coordinate 144,827 of WHNR01000131.1, read as the reverse complement.
TAACGAGGGCTGTTGCATGAACCTGTGGCTGACCGGGCGTCTTTTGCACAAATACGCGTTACAGTACGGACGTCTCGTCGGTTTCTAGCGTTAAAGCTCTTATTGCTTTGCTGCCTCCGTTTCTCGAGTTATCGTTTGATAGTTGTGTGTTCGATTATTTGCTCTGACCAATTATACGCGTTCGTTTAAGTGTTTGTGTTACTAACATTGTGCATTAACGATTTATCGCGTTCTGTTCTAAAATATACAACATTGCTCCTGTACGCATTATTCCTCTGTTTTAAACGATTCCTTTTCCGAAAGCCATTCTCCTGACAAACTCCAAATTGACTCGCTGTCTTACACTAGAAAGTACACATATGAGAAGATGTACATGATATTTGTTATCAATATACATATATTAATTACAAATAACACAGATTTAATGTAATGGTGAATATATTTACCTAATTACATTTACTTAATTATATTTACTTCGAATTAATAAGCAACTAGCAAAATACGCTAGCAAAATAATGAATCACATATAAACGATATGGTAATACGCATATGAATAAACCGGATTCGTTAGTACACTATAAGTGGCTGAAATAAGACTGGGAAGCGTATGAAAAACAAGTAGCACGCAATATAAATTTTGTTACTAATCAATACTCTTAAAAAAAAATTATTAATGATTTTTGAAAATAATAAATCATTAAATAAAATTAAATAATGAATAATTAGTAAAACTGAAAGAAATAAAATAAAATTATATAAATAATATATGAGTATAGATATAAAATGTAAGGACTAAATAAATAAAAGAAATTAAAAATAATAATAATAGTGTTATTTATTTGAAAAAAATAAATTAGACAAAATTTATATAAATAATTTTAGTTTATTATGGATTATATGTACGTTTAAGATACAATTTTATATAGTTTTATGTACATGAATGAATTATAGGAAAAAAAAGATTTATTTTGATAAGGAATACAAATTGCTTTCATATTTACTTCATCAAGTGGAAAATTTTTTAATTCGGACCATTCATTTCCAACGATAATGTTAAATAATTTAGAATTTACGGGATAATAAGAAAGATTACTTGGATTTATTAATATTCTTCCTTGCATAATAGATTCTTCATTATTTATAAATATAGTTTATAAATATTTTTAATATGAAAAATGTCATAATTTTTTAGATAACAAAAACTGTCAGACTCTTTTTTTGTTGAAAGTTTGAATGTTTTATAAAAAAGGGATCATATGCTGATCTCATTTCATTTGACTTTATAGAATTATACTGAGCAACTTGAGGTTTAGAAAAGTTATATTCATGTCGTTTTTTTTATATTCAGCACGTTCCACTATTCTATTATGTAATTGTTCGAGAGGTTTTTCTGCTTTCTTCAATTGTTTTTTAATGTCATATAAAAAACTTTCAAAAGAAAAACTACTAAATGAATCTAAATGTCCGAATTTTACAACATCATCAGATAAGTGAATTAAATTGTGAACATTATAAATAATAAAATCTTTTCCATATAATACTTTTGAAGTTTCAACAAAATAAGTTAACAAATTCTTGGCATATTCATTGTTGTTAATACAATCACTTTCATGGCACAATATTCTAATAGCACAATGTAGAGAATTAAAATGTAACAAATAATTTTGCGGTAAATGATTTGAAGTACAACTGGTCCTACATACAACAAAAATAGTCTTAATTCCGTTGCTTTCCAACGTTCCAATTCTTCCAAACTACGTGTTTTCCGTGCAAAGTCACTTGGTATCCATGTGGATATATTACATAAAGTTTCTGAAATTTCTTGAATAACTGCAGATGTAAATTTAATTGCTTTGATTTTTCCATGTATAAAAATTTGAAGCATTCTTTTAACTCCCAGGCAAACTAAGTGCATATAATCTAATGGAAATTGACTTACCATTCCCAAATTTGCTCTTTCAAAAATTGCTTTTCCAATATGATGCTCTGCATTTTGTTGATTAACAAAATTTTCATCTGTCTTCAAATTTGCATTCATTGTAAGGAAAAGCATCCGATGATTACTATAATCACCTTTTTGCATGCACTTTGAACAACCGAAATATCCATTAAATGCTTTGATACACTTCACAAATGATCGAGCTGGAGAATCACAAATTACACATCGAATTGTAACTGTAAAATGTATTCCATTAAATTTAAATCCTTTGTCATGTAAAGAAATGTACTCTTCGATAAAATCTTTTAAAAATATATTAGGACAAGCAGGTTTACTGTATCCATGATATGTTCCAATAACAAATGGTTCAGAAATTCTTGGATATATTTCTCCTAGTATTGGATAAAATTGACTTTTCGAACTTTTTGTTAGAAGTAAACCATCTATATTAATATTTATTTTTATGTTCTTAGATACTATATTTAAATGTACAGATTTTAGAACATCTATCAGAGCATTTTCTAATCCATAATGAAAATATTTCCCAGGAGCAACTTCACGAACAACAGTGTGCTTAGGAGTACTGCGTAATGTCCTGGGATCAAGTGGAAGATCTTGTAATTCATTTGTATCAGTAACATTTTTTAATAACTTTAATAATGCTCCAGTAGCTCGATGAGTAATATTATATTCAGACACCCATTGCTTTAGTTGTTCTTTAAAGTTAAAAGTTTCATTTATTATATTATTATTATCATCTATTATATCATTTAACTTATCTTCAACGCAATAGTTCTCTTCACTGTTATTGTCACTGTTGATATCAATATTTTCATCCATATAGTTTTCAGAAACTGAATGCACTATTTCACTTGAACACACTTTATCATCTTCTTCTACATTATTACTTATTTGTAAACATTTATAAGCTTTAAGAAGCCTTCTATTTTTTTGACTCAGATAAGTTTTTAAAATTTTTACGTAATGACATTTTGTAATTTAACACGTAAAATATAAAATATTAATTATATAAAAATTAATTTAAAAAAGATTAATTATTAAAATGCAAATCTCAAAATGAGAAAATATATAATATATATGTATTGAGGTTACTTTTGTTTATAATTTTTTAAATGTATCTAGCTTTATTTTTAAACTATTTAATACTTATTTCTAGTGTGTTCCTTTCTTTTCTCTTCTATTTTGATCCTCTATCCAATCCTCTTGTCCTTCTTATTGTCGTTATCCACACAAATTTCTCTAAGAATAATTTTGTTTTCTCTTTAATAGATATACATGGGTATATCTAGAGGTTACTTTCACATAAAAGCTCGCTTACTAGAGACTCTAGAGACATCTATAAGTAGACATCATAAAGAGCTTTTTAGAAAGACATCTTACAAAAAGATAACTTATTGATATTATTTTCAAGAGAAATTAATGAGGTCTCCTAAAAGTCCTCTTAAAAAGTTCTTCCTCTCAATAATGCTCACTGGGAAATCAGTACATGTGTAAATGTAGTTACGAGCCTGAGGGCGCAAATTCTACGCAATATTATTGGCAAACTTTGATCATTTATAACTCAAAAACTATTGTAGCCTCGATATTTTTGTATTAAAATTTTTTACTCCATTTTGCCTCTAGAATACGCTACTAAAATATTGTGCGGAGGTTGTGAGACACCCTGTATGTATATATATAACTTTCAGAAAATTTTAGCCGTCGCTCATTGTTTATTAAAAAAATATTAATAAAAAAAGTTTGTAACGATGCACCCCCCATCGTTACACGGCAGTAGACCGCCGGAAGTCTGCCGCCCGGCGAACACCAGCCGGGCAGGGGCAGAGGCGCCGAGCACCCATTTTTTAAACGCTTATACGATAAACAACCGCACGGCCGTTATACGGCCGCCGTTACGCCGTTAACCGAACACCGCCGAGTGCTGCCGTAAAAGCCCGAGCGACACCCGCCGAAACGCCGCGCCGTTTCGCCCAGAGGAGATGACGTGTTTACCGTTAATTACCTGCCGAAAAACAACACGTCATTATCCCCATCCGGGGGCGAACGACGCGGTTACCGTTAGACGCTCGGGTATATAACGGCAGCATTTTTCTATCCCGGCACCAGAACGATTCCTGAAATCCTCTCGAGCAGTACACTCCGAGCCGATACCAGAACCGATCCTGAAAAACCGCATACGAACGAAGGAAAGTGAGATTGACGCGTACGCAGTCTCCGCCGAGCATTCTCGGCCTCCTCGCCGCCTGCGAAATCCTACCTCGTCAAACGATAGCGGAGAGTTCGCCGCTATCTAATATTCGGTCTAACATCCGACCGCTACCGCTAAACGGACCGTGGGCCGACGAGTTCGCCGCTCCGTCGAGACTTCTCGAGGCCCGATAGCAATTCTCTGTCCGCGTACGGAAGCAAGGGACGGAAAGTTCTCCGCCCGATCGAGGATTCTCGATCTCCGGTCGCATCCCCCCGCACACCTGGGAATACGCGGATTCGAATACGCGAGCACATCGTCACGGTTTTACCGTGAGCGATTATAATCGCAACGAAATACATAATCGTATCACCCGATAGAATTCCACGCGCCGACGAAATAAACACGGCCTTGCTGTACACGCGCCGATCGACCGCGCCCGATTTCTTACGTATTTCGCGCGCCGTCAAAACAAACACGGCCTTGCCGTACACGCGCCGATCGACCGCGCCCGATTTCTTGCGCGTTTCCCGCGCCGTCAAAATAAACACGGCCTCGCCATACGTCGCCGAATATTAAGCGGTTCGATACATCGAACAACGCGCACCGAATAAACGCACGCAACCTGCACCGAACGCGTTGCATTATCCGCTAATACCCGAAACACATTGTACCTAGACCATCTCCGAAAGAGAGGAATAAATAAGCTAAACTGCATCCTAAGCTTTCGTGTGTCTCACCTTTCACGAGCCCTGATCCCGACCGAGATATCCGCGCGCTCGCGAAAGTAACCCCGTTACAAGTTTCATAAATTAGACATAGTTTTCCGACACTGTATACATTTAAAAGGAAAACACATGGCTCGTATTATATACAAATATCCTCCTAAGTAACATTTAAATAGTTTTAGCTGCCGCTCATTGTTTATTAAAAGTTATTAACAAAAGAAGTTTCATAAATAGGACAGGTAAACTTTTACAAAAAAGGATCCAGCTCCGATCATCTTGATATTGATATATACAGGGTGATTCAAAACAACCTTCTGTCCTTACAATGTCATATACTTGACCCAATTTTAAGACGATTTTTCCTTTGCCAAAATTTTTTCCGAGGCTTAGTTTTCAAATTATAAGCCAAATAGTTAACGAATTACGGGCCGCGTACGCGAGGCAGGCAGGGGCGGCGCAACTCACCGTCCGATGCTGGTGATTACGTGAAGCGCTCGCTGCGATCAACTGTTTGCTACATGCGATGGATATAAAAGAGAAAGACAGAGAGAGAGAGAGAGAGAGAGAGTGTGTGTGTGTGTGCGATCAGCTGTTTGCTACACGCGATGGGTATAAAAGAGAGAGAGGGAGAGAGAGAGGGAGAGAGAGAGGGAGAGAGAGAGAGAGAGAGAGAGAGAGAGAGAGAATGTGTATGTGTGTGTATACGCGTATACGTTCTCTCTCACACATACACCCCATCGCATGTAGCAAACAGTTGATCGCAGCGAGCGCTTCACATAATCACCAGCATCAGACGGTGAGTTGCGCCGCCCCTGCCTGCCTCGCGTACGCGGCCCGTAATTCGTTAACTATTTTGGCTTATAATTTGAAAACTAAGCCTCGGAAAAAATTTTGGCAAAGGAAAAATCGTCTTAGAATTGAGTCAAGTATATGACATTGTAAGGACAGAAGGTTGTTTTGAATCACCCTGTATATTGTTAAGGGTATTTTCCTGGATAATCTCTAGAATGTTTTCATCCTGTTTATGTATACATATACATATATACTTTATAATATTTATAAAGATCAAGATCATTAAAAGTTGGTTTCCTTTTGTAAAGATTTATCAAAAAAATTTAATTTAAAATTTATCTTAATTCTAATATGAAAAATAAAATACTTGAAAAAACCAGTTTACAATCACAAGAGATGGAGCAGATTTCCTTAATCAAATTTAATGAGGAAGAGGACAAAGAGGAAGTCATGGATATAGAGATGAAGCAGACTTTCTTAATCAAATTTAATGAGGAAGAGGACAAAGAGGAAGTCATGGATATAGAGATGGAGCATATGGAGAAAGGGGAGGATGCAGTTGGATTAATAGAAGGTAATTATGTAAAGTGAGCAATCTCACGGATGACCTAGACTTTGACATATGTTGTCAAAGTCATGACCCTGAGTAATATCCAAGAGATTTTAGCCGTCGGTTGTTTGTTAAAAAGTGATTAACAATTAAATTGTACGATAAGAACAAGTATTAAATGCGATAAGCTGAATTTCTCCGAGCATGAGCTCCTCTCCCGCCCACGCATTTACATAAATACTTAAATTTACAACTAATATAAAATTCATGATCTTTGTGAAACTGGAAAAGTTCAGATTATCGCATTTAATACTTGTTCTTATCGTACAATTTAATTGTTAATAACTTTTTAATAAACAACGAGCGATGGATAAAATATCTTAAATGTTACTTAGGATCATGATTTTGATAACATATGTCAAAGTCAACCTCATCCGTGAGGTTGCCCACTTTATGCATATATACAGGGTGTTCCGAAACAACCTTCCGTCCGTGAAATGACGTATTCCTGATGCAATTCTAAGACGATTCTTCCTTTACCAAAATTTGAATTGAAGCGTAATTTTTGAGTTATAAGCAAAAATAGTTAGCAAATCACGCGTCGAGTACAGAAGGCAGGCAGGAGCGGCACGGCGCGACGCGGCGCGGCGCGCCGCGAGCACCCGGCACAGCTGACCGTCTGATTACCACCTCATGAGTCACTAACTATTTTATCTTACAACATAAAATTATGCTTTAAATAAAATTTTGGTAAAGAAGAAAATATCTCAGAATTATGTCAAGAATACGTGTTTCTTAAAATAACGTCACTTTAACAAAAGTTGTTGCGGATCGCTGGCCGTCGGACACTGCAATCAGCTGATTGCTAACGCGATGTGTGTATGGCGGAGTGTATGTGCGTAAAAGAAAGAGAGAGAGAGAGAGAGAGAGAGAGAGAAAGAGAGCGAGAAAAAAGTGTATGCGTATGTGCGTGCGTGTGTATAAACGTCTGTCCCTGCTTCCCTTCCTCACTCTCTCTCTCTCTCTCTCTCTCTTTCTTTTACGCACATACACTCCGCCATACACACATCGCGTTAGCAATCAGCTGATTGCAGTGTCCGACGGCCGGCAATCCGCAACAACTTTTGTTAAAGTGACGTTATTTTAAGAAACACGTATTCTTGACATAATTCTGAGATATTTTCTTCTTTACCAAAATTTTATTTAAAGCATAATTTTATGTTGTAAGATAAAATAGTTAGCGACTCATGCGGTGGTAATCAGACGATCAGCTGTGCCGGGCGCTCGCGGTGCGCCGCGCCGCGTTGCACCGTGCCGCTCTTGCCTGCCTTCTGTACGCGACGCGTGATTTGCTAACTATTTTTGCTTATAACTCAAAAATTACGCTTCAATTCAAATTTTGGTAAAGGAAAAATCGTCTTAGAATTGTATCAGGAATACGTCATTTCACGGACGGAAGGTTGTTCCGGAACACCCTGTATATATAATTACCTTAACTTCTAAATAATTTCTTTACTGTTTTGAATTTTAATTTTGAATTTTAAATTAATATTTAAACATTGCTGTAAAAGTTTATTTTATAGATATTTTATATTCATTTTAAAAAAGTTCTGAAGAAACATATATTTTTTAAAGTTTATTTTACGGTAAAATATATATAAAAGTTAGAATTTGTTTTAAATAATATTAACAGAAATTAAATAGGCATTAAAGGAGTTAAAAATTTTACAGTACCATATAATCCATTGTCAAAAAGCTTGGTAGAAAAGGGAAATCAGACATATGTCCAAGGGAGATCAAACATATGTCCAAAAAGAAAAAATACTGAATGGTAAGATACTACGTTAAGTATTTATTAATGTAAAGAAGCGCCAAATTTGTTTCTACCTTCAAAATAAATATTCTTCAATATTGTCCTTGTTAGGATTATTTAAGGAAATACTGCGTGACTCTTTAGTCTTGATAGATGATATTTATTAATTAACAGAACACAGTTACTGATTTATGGATACGAGAGTACAAAAACGTGATGCCGCGAGTATGCCGGTTAACGAACCTCGGTAAGGAAGGATAGCAGCGCCACGAATAAAAGAAGCGCGGATTGTACACAAAACATTCATACCAACAGTCCTAGAGATGTCGCGGTTTCAAGATATCCTTATGATGCATTCTGCTGTGTGGAGTAAAATGTCACGTAATATTTTCTATATTTAGGGAAGAAAAAACTGATGCATACGAATTAATGGATGGAATAAATAATGATGATATAGAAAAAGGCATAGACGAAATTTTAATAGATAAGCCAATCACAGATTGCATTATTCAGATATTAGTTATTCATTTAGTACCGCAAGGTCTAAAAAATATTATGAAAATCGGAGGATATTATGACCTTTCCCGTATGATGCACAATGAAACGATAAAACAGCCGACAAACCTTATCAGAAATTTATTAAGAAATTACGCATATGGGTTAATATGCGGCGTATACAAGTAAGTAATTATATTGGATGAGTACAAAACTTTTGCATTTATCCAATATATCTGTTATCGATTTTTATTTTACAAAAATTATATAAATACAACAATATTATTTTAATATATTTATTATATTAGTTATTTTATTTTATTTATTTTTATTTTTTAGCGCTCACTATTACGTAATTATATTCAAAAAGGACATATTAGATGGGTAAGTAATATACAGCGTGTTAATTAAGGGTTGATAGGAGTGATAGGCAAACTCCGGCATCAGAATCACCGATATTGAGAAATGAATTCTCATTCTATATGTAAGTGTATGTCCGTATACGCACAATATGTTAATGAAAGCGATGTCGCAGATTTCGAATATCATAATTTTATTGCAATTTTTTTCTCTATTTTGACCGGAATACGACAATTACAAATTTATAATTCACGAACGGCCGACAGAGATCACCATAGTCTCTCCTATCGACCCTTAAAGTATGCGTCCAAAATCTTATGGAACTAATTTTTTAATATTTTTTTGGTAATTATGCATATTAAGGTCGCTCCACTTCTGGAAAATATAACCTAAGCCAAACCTATTTCTGATTTAAAACTAAATTTTGGTTTGGGTTAGATTATATCTTCCGAAAATGGAGCCCCCCCGTGGGCGGAACCCATTGCGTCCACACATATACTTTACAACACGACTTGCGTTATGTCACCGACGAGATATCATTAAAGACCGGTGGTCTTATGGGACCTTAATGGTCTTTAGTGTGACTGGAAAAAAAACTCGCCGCGCGTTATTTTAATTCATCCAGTTATTGTTTTATTATCAAAAATGTATAGATATTTTATATAACTGCCTCAAGAACAACAAAATAAACATTTTATTGTAAATTTACTGTTTTATTATCGACAATGCAAAGATTTATTTACCTACAGTACCGCGTGGCGAGTTTTTTTCCAATAATATGCTAAATCCTATAAGACCATCGGTCTCTAATGATATCTCGTCGGTGTTTTCGATAATAAAATAATAACTGGATGAAATAAAATAACCGTATAAATTAAATAATTCGTGTAATTATCTTCGATCCAATCAAACAGCCGGTAATGTCAACATTTTTCAATTACCTCCGGGCCCACCGGGCCCACTTGATGGTTACAAAAGTTTACCCAGGGCTGACGGTCTTTAATAGTATCTCGTCGGTGGTTATGTCAAGGTCAAACTCACTATTCTTTTATACATGTTCGAAAATTACGTGGTATACTTCTTAAACTTTATTTGTTAATAACTTTTGAATAAACAATGACCGCCGGCTAAAACCTTCGGAATGTTCATCAGGGTCATGACCTTGACAACATATGTCAACATCACTATCCTGCGGGGGTGTAACCTTAATATGCATAATTACCGTTTTTTTCACTGAAAAAAATATCAGAAAAGAAGTTAAAATACGTGCATGCCTTGTAATCGTATATGAATGTGTGTACGTATGTTATAAGACATGCATGTATTTTAACTTTCTTTAATGTTGTTTTCATTTTTTGATATTTATTTTTAAAATAATTTTAGAAAATATTTTCAGACATCGCAGAGAAGCAGCCATTTTAAACTTCTATACAATAGGAACAATTCGAGAGGCTCAAAAAATAAGCCAAGTAATAAAATACCACGAACCAACATGCGAGAAACTATACGTATGTAATATTTCATTATTATTCATTTTACAATTAACACAATTTGACAGCAGATTGGCGGCAATAACCGCGCAGAACCTGCTGACAGACTAACAGACTGATTTTATTTAAAATTTAGCTATTTTACTGTTAATAACATCTTTTCTTAAATAGAATGTCTGCATACGAGTCAATATCCTAGCCGGAAATGAAGGCATTATTGGGATCCTGTGCATATCAGAGAATATACTCTGAATTTAAGAATAGTTACAACACTTCTTCCTCGAGTTGAAATGTAGTCAGTGGTCCAGTGAGAGAACGTATTTTTGATTAATCCCCAAAAGTTCTTTCATTGGAGCATTGGCTGTGCTCCATACTGGATCGAGAAAAAAATATTGAAACTGTTTTGAAAAGCCACTACTCGATTTAATCAAATAACGAGAAACATCGATTACAAAACGAGAGAGTCTGCTACAATCCTGCCGCCAATCTGCTGGTCAATCAACATTCTTAATCAATATTTTTATCAGACATCTTGTATATTTTGTAAAAGAAAGGAAAAAAAGCGCAAACTTGCTTCCCCACCCAAACAAAGTAAAAGTATTAAATTATTATTGTTTAAACTTGTATTTTCTAGAAACAAGTTTAAACAACGGTAATTTAATACTTTTATTTTGTTTGTATAAGGAAGCGACTTGGCGTTTTTCTTTACTTTTTGCTACAAAATGTACAAGATGTTTCATGAGACTATTGATGATAGTATAACAATTTAATTCACTTTTGTTGCAGTATCCCGATGTGCCGCAACAAAAACGGGGGACAAACCGTTGCGGGTTATTTTGTGTAGAATACATCCGGAATATAAATACAGTAATATCTTAAAAATTACATTTTCCATGACGTAGAGTTATATATTGACTATATTATATATGTATATATACAGGGTAGGCCATTTTAACATATCCACTGAAATATCTTAAAATCTATAAGTTTAAGACAAAAATGTTTTAGACAAAAGTTGTATGGTTTCGAGGGGGCCGTAAGATAATATCATTGGTTTGACCTTGAAGAGTTATTTGAGGGTCACATTAAATTATTTAAATGGAATACTATTGGAATATTTTTATTGCATATTATTGTAGTTTATCTCGAGAGCTTTTCAAAACACTATAATAAAGTAGTTTTTCCTTAAGTACTTTTTGTGTTATTTTATATTTTAATCTGATATATTTTGATATAAAAAATAAAATATCTTGTATGTGAGTATGTAATTATTTACAATGTATTTTTTTTAAACAATTATTTGTGTTTTTTATACTAATTGATAATTAGTATAAATCCCTAAAGACCTCTTCCTTAGCGGCTAGAGGCACAACACATATATCAACTTATTATGTCCTTTGAATTATGTTCTTCAACATTGACATTAACCATGAGATCTTTCAAACTTTCTTTATTTAAATTTTTTTAAGGATAATGACTAAAATCTTTATAGTATCACTTACAGTGATGACCATTTTTTTGCGTAAGTGGAGAAAAATACATTATGCAGAGATGCATAAAGGAAACGCTAGCCAGTACAGCGGAGTATGTGGGACTTGCACCCATTAAGAAACTCCCCCTTGCAGCCATCCTCGGCCGTATTGACGTCGTGGAAACCGCTTGCGCATAACTTCCGGAAAACCGGCCGACTGCGTTTTCGCATCCTTCCCCTTTAGTCCGCCTCATCCGAACCTTGCTCTCAGGGCGCGTTCCACTTAACGACCGCAACGCTAACGAGCATCATCTGTCTTTGTTTAACTTTCGGTGAACAAGGATAAAATGATACCGTGAGCGCTGCGGTCCTTAAGTGGAACGCGCCCTCATTCCCTTTCCTCTCCCAAAGCCCGTGCCATCCCCCTCCTCAAGGAACTCTTGTCTTGACTCAACCTCTCAGTCTCAAATCTCCGACCTCCTCTCACATCTAACGTCCAAAATTATTGTGTCCAAATGCACTGTGTCCAATTGAACCGTGTGCAAAGTTTCGTGTCCATTTGCAACGTGTCCATTTGCACCGTGTCCAATTGTACTGTGTCCAAGCGAAGGCCACTCATATGAACGTGGTCAATCGGGACCGTGGTCAATATTAACGTGGTCAATAATTACGTGGTCAATATCAACGTGGTCAATCGGGATCGTGGCCAATATCAACGTGGTCAATCGGGTCGGTAGTCAATTTGAACCGTGGTCAATCGGGACCGTGGTCAATCGGGACCGTGGTAAATATCAACGTGGTCAATCAGGACTGTGGTCAATCAGGACAGTGGTCAATCGGGACCGTGGTCAATATCAATGTGGTCAATATCAACGTGGTCAATCGCAACGTGGTCAATCTCATCGTGGTCAATTGGGACCGTGGTCAATATTAACGTGGTCAAACGGGTGCCACTCATCCCAGCCCAATCCCTCTGTCGCACAGTAATGACCATGATAACATATTTCAAAATTATTGAAACCAAAGATAGTCTCTAACTCTACAATTACTCTACAATATCTCTATAATAACTTTTCTTTGGTTAATAACTTTTCAACGAACAATGAGCGCCGACTAAAACCTTTTCAAGGATATTCAGGGCGATGTTCTTGACAACATATCTCAAAGGCAAGATGATTGGAGTTGGGTCTCTTATACGGACTAATTACCCAAAGAAATTTTCGAAATGATGTGTCGCTTAAAATTGTCTTGCGTGAGGGCCTTTTCTAATCTTCTCAAGATTTGCTATTTTAGCATACGATAGACTCAGCAATTTAGTAAGGCGATAAAATAGAACATATTGGACAGATTGTTTGTGAATTAAATTTTAATCGTTTTTATATCATATATTTTTTTATCATATATCTTTAATTTAATACATATTAGAAATTTTATAAGAGACCGCCAATTAAAACATAAAGAAATATTGTTCAGTACTCTTACCTCTAACATATGTCAAGATCGAAATCATCCGTGTAATGTAAGTTTATCTATAGATTTACCAAAAATCCTAACTCTTAAATTTTAACTACTAGTATAACTACTAGTATAACTATTAATGTATTTTTTTTCTTTCTGTTTAAAATAGCAAATTACGAACCACAGAACGCTCCATCAAATCCAACACATGGCTCAATACATGGTCAAGTGCATGATGCATCTATGAAAGTAAGTAACTATATTAATGCCTTTAATTATATTAATGCCTTTCCGTTATAATTTCTTTAATACTTTCTTGCCTTTAACAGAATACAAATTTCAATTTTATTGTATCTCCTACGCCAACAAAATCTTTAAAATCAGTAAGTTCTATCAATTAATATCTCTAACAGCGCATGTAGATCCTGAAAAAATATTCCCTACATATTCGAAATATATGCTGCGTTTTTAATCTTTACTTTTTTCATTATTTTTTTTATTATGCGTAGGAGAAAGGAAATGATACAAGTAAAGTTAATGATGATAATGATGATGATAATGCTACCGACTCTTTGAAAAAAAATTATTTAAGAGGTAATAAAAAGGAGGTGATAAAAAGAAAAATAAAATTTTCTTCCTCCTCGGAAGAAGAATCTTCCTCCACGCCTCGTCACAACAGGAGAAAAATTAACAATCGGAAAGTAAGTAACAAGAGCAAGTAGGTAATACAAACTACCATTTTACAGACAACGTAAAATTTGTAGTTATTAATTATAAAAGATTTGTGAACGATTACGCGCTATGCGGTAGATGAGTTGTCAGGGCGATATCTGCTGTCATGTGACACGTGTAAAGTATAAAGTGTAACACGACGGCAGACATCGCCATGACAACTCATCTACCGTATAGCGCGTGATTATTCACAAATCTTTAATTAATAACTACAAATTTTACGTGATTGTCTGTAAAAAAGTAACAGAATTTTTTGTTCAGTTTAACCTAATATACGATTATTAAAATTTTATATTTTATCATCAGACATCTTATATGATCCCTTTTTTTGATTTCAGATATTTAAATGTTCATATCGTGACAACACGTTCACAGAAAAAAAAATCAAATACGCCATGAAAAAAAATGCACAAAAAAACAACACAAATAATATATGAAATATGCAATAAAATTTATTCACGCAGTGATTCATTAAAAATGCATCAAAAAAAAATTCACGGCGTTGGATAATGTGTGGCGATCAAAAATCGTGAATTATTTATATGCAATTATTTATATTTATATTACTTATATTATTTGTATTATTTATTTAATGTTCTTTATTTAATTATTTAATAATAATAATTGTATTATTTGTATATATATTTATATTTATATTAATTGTATATATTTAAATTATATTATATTAATTGTATATATATTTATATTTATATTAATTGTATATATTTATATTATATTATATTAATTGTATATATTGTAACGGTTCACCTTTCCCGTACGCCGCGGATCAAGGCTCGCCGGTGCCAGGATTCGGGAGAAGGGGGAAACTCCAACTTACTTTACCTCGGTATAAGCGGTTTAAACCTTTATGTTTATTTAATCGATTATCAACATCTAACACTGAGCTATATTATATGTACAATGCAACATGCGGGAGCGGTGCGTACAGAGATTCGCGTGAGCGGCTGTTATCCACAATGCGACATGCAAGAGTGGTGCGTACAGAAAGTCGCGTACAGGGTTTCTCGCATGGCTGGTGCGCTCGGAGCTCGGGAAGCGAGCATGGCTCATGCGGACGCGTTGTGCGATCGCGGGGTTCGCATGCAAGCGACTACGGTTATTCTAAACTGAACAGAACGGATCTTACGCTACGGGTGTCGCGCGGCCTTCGTTCGTAATTCCAACGGCCTGACTACCTTATCCTTAGAAGGACGGGGCGTCGGCGCTTTCTGCGGCCTACCCTTAGAAGGGCTAGCGCGCTTGTGTAGTCTGAAGGCCGTGCGTATAGATGGAGTTGGCGCGACACTGACGGAAATCGTAATAAGGCTCTACAATTATAATGCGCGGTATATACAGTGCGGTCTTATAGTACAAACAGGTCGCGGTATATACAAACAGTGCTAGAGTCCCTTAGGACGCGGAGACCAAAGCGGTCTTATGGTATAAACAGGTCGCGGTATATACAAACGGTGCTAGAGTCCCTTAGGACGCGGAGACTAAAGCGGTCTTACAGTATAAACAGGTCGCGGTATATACAAAACGGTCTTACGGTATAACGCGGTACGGACTTATCAACTAGTAGGAGGCGCCGTCCCAACAACCGGGAAGCCCGGCCTAACTACGGGAAGCCCGTAACCTGGTGTAACGCGAGGTATCAGGATGCGCCGTCCCAGCAACCGGGAAGCCCGGCCTAACTACGGGAAGCCCGTAGCCTGGTATAACGCGGGAGTATCTGGATGCGCCGTCCCAGCAACCGGGAAGCCCGGCCTAACTACGGGAAGCCCGTAGCCTGGTATAACGCGGGGTATCAGGATGCGCCGTCCAGGCAACCGGGAAGCCCGGCCTAACTACGGGTAGCCCGGTGTAACGCGAGAGTCGGTTCAGGATCCGGAGAGTTGTACGTGACAGGAATCGGGATCGGGAACTGATAACGCTACGCTCGCCGGAGCGCCTTATATACCGGCGGCCGGCCTCCCACTTACGCGAGTCGGCGCGTGGTGGGGCGGCCCCACGGTGGGGCCGAGACACGGGTGTGGAAGTTTAGGGGCGCCATAGGTGCCGAGCCTCAAAACAGCGCGCGGTGGATCGGCCCGCTAGGCCGTTAGTAACGGTATCGTTACAATATATTTGTAACGATGCATCCCTCCACCGTCAATGCACCGTTACTCGGCCGCCGATCCGCCGGAAGTCCGCCGCCCGACGAACACTGGTCGGGCAAATGCGGAGGCGCTGAGCGCCCATTTTTAAACATTAGACAAACCGCGTAAATATCGAACCGCCGTTAGGCGCGCGTAACCGTCGAAAGCCGGTGACGCGCTCGGGTACCGACCGACCGATACCGAAAACACCCGAGTCGCGCGCGCCGGTTCTATGACGCAAATACCGTTAACCGTAAGAACAATAGGCGAATTACGCAAGCGCGCGCGCCGAAAACCGGTATAAATAGAGCGCGGTTTTAACTATCAAGACCAGATCTTCCGCACCGCCAGGGTCTGTAAGACGCCTGGAAACCGCCTAGATCCTAGAACGCTCAGAGAGAAAGAAAACGGGGTTGGAAGTACTCAGCCTCCGCCGAGAGTTTGCGGCATCTCCGAGAGCAATCCGTCCGAAACGTTTAAAGAGAGGCAAACGGGAACGGGCGTACTCGTCCCCGTCGAGAGTTCTCGACATCTCAAATAAATCCGACCACCTGCATGCAATGGCGATCTTCCAGTGGTGGGGAGTTCCCTGCTATCGACGGGTGTTCTCGTCGACCGTTGCACTCCCGAAATTTCGCGGGGAAAGACCATCCCGAATTAATACAGAACGCACTATACGCGCCTATCTAACACTTCCGCGACCGCCATTTCGTCATCCGGACTCGCCATTGATACGGCGCGCTAAGTCCCGCGCCGAGGGATGATCCACATCCCTACCGCGACACCGATCGACATACGAAATCAATACATACGCGTCGAAGGACCGCCCACCGGCCCGACCGAAATTACCGCCCGGTAGCTAACGGCATCTACCGAAATCACGGCCCGCGATCCATAATCGATATTCGATCGAACCGACGACATATCGAACCGCGCCGCGCATACGTGCGTTGCATTAGATGCACCGCACCCGACACGGCCGTACCGCTATACATCCGGCATCTTACACACATCCGATTATAATATCGTTTCACGCATATTACATTATATAGATTCACACATACTCACTCGCTTATAATCATTTATACACCGCACACCGCCGTATCGCCGTACAGGCGACCGCTTCACGCACACCGCTGTACACCGACACGCACTCACACGCTTGTATCATTCGCTCATGTATACATAACGATATTCCATTTGATACTCTTGCGCACGACTAATTATTATTATACATTCGCGCGCTCACTCACTCGTCACTCGTCTCGCACGCACACCAATACACACGCACACCTAAACACGCTCACACACATAAACACATACGCTGTACATATACACCACCACAACACGCAATAAATCAAGCGACGCGACGCCAAGTATATATAAAAATTCGTTTCAGCTTGTCAACGGTTTGCCTATGTACAGGGGCTGCGACGCTACCAAGTAGCTTATCCGGAGTTTTACGTCTAATAAACTTTCGATTAAAATTCCTCAGGAACCAAACCGTTAATCAAAAACCTAACGGCACTTTTCTGATACAATGTAGATGCAAGCTTTCGATTGCGACCAGTTTGAATAAGATTGGTGCAGTCAATCCTGAGGAATGATAATCGTATACCAGAAATGTGACATTTCATTTTTCTTCATAATAAGGTTCAGACTCTCACGTACGTATGCTCGCACGCACACACGCAAAGCGCTTTTGTCCCTCAAGGCGCGTTCATATCGCTCATGTACAATAATTCTTCCGTGTATTACTCTTTTATAAAATTATAATTTTAAAAATTTGTAATAAATAAGAGAGAGAGGGAGAGAAAGAGAAAGAGAGAGAGAGAGAAGGGGGGTGAGCGGGGAGGGAGGGAGGGAGAGGGAGAGAGAGGGAGAAACAGAGCGAGAGAGAGAGAGAGAGAAAGCGGGGAAGAGCGGGGGAGGGAGGGAGGGAGGCAGGGAGGCAGGGAGAGGGAGAGAGAGAGAGAGAGGGGGGAGAGAGAGAGCGGGGACGGGAGCGGGAGCGTAAGCGGGAGAGGGTGAGAGAGAGAGAAAGCGGGAGAGGAGGAGAAAGCGGGAGAGAGAGAGAGGAGGGGGAGAGAGAGAGAAAGCGAGAGAGAGAGGGAGAGCGGGAGAGAAAGCGGGAGTGAGAGAGAGCGGGAGGGTGGGCGTGAGAGAGAGAGGGGGGAGCGGCAGAGGGGGGAGCGGCAGAGGGGGGAGCGGCAGAGAGAGAGAAAGCGAATATGTGTATATGTACATTCCATTACACCACATGATCATACCGCCAAATAAGTAAACAAAGACGCGTGTCGGTATGCGGTATATATAGCGCTATTATATTGTGTATGGAATGTCTCGCTTTGTTGTCATTCATACAGTGACAGCGAGTAGGCAACAGCTCCATGTGTCGTTATATACGATCGCGAAAATTATTAAAATATATCTGAAACTCGATCTCTATAATAATTAATAATTAACGATTCACAAGCTATTGCTATTTGTCAAAGCAGATATTAACTTCGTGTGATTTATTATTATATATGTATCTTGTTATATACGATCACGAAAATTATTAGAAGATATCTGAAACTCGATCTCTATAACAATTAAAAATTATCGATTCATAAGCAATTGCTATTTATCAAAGCAGATATTAATTTCGTGTGATTTATTGTTATACTAATATACTAATATAAAGTAAGAATAATTACAAAAAGCAGTGAAATCCCTCTAAAAAAAAACCTCACAAAGGTAAAAGAAATACGCCAAGTATATATCTAAAAAATAATTTATAAAATATTTTTCCTAAATAATAAGAAATAAAAACTAAATATGAAATCAATAGTTAACTAGCCAAGTACTTAGGAGCAATACAGTTTGTGAAAATTTGTAATTTGAAATAGTATTTGTCATAAAATCAAATTTGTATTTATAAAAATGTTATACACAAATTCTCTGCATAAAATTAAAACGCATTATATTTTTATTAAGAGAAACCTGAGTTTCAAAATAAGTTCAATAGAAATAAGAAAATATAAAAAAATTTTAATTAAAAAAACTTGGCGTTGCTAACTTTTAAAGTATATATTGTTACGTCCTGGCGACTTCACGATTCCTTCCTTCCGCGAAGTTGCGGCAATGACAATCAATCGGTGATAGAAATGAGTCGTTCGGTAAATAGAGCATCTTGCGTCACACATTCCTTAAACATTTAGTCACTTGTCAATATCTATATCTACGAGTAACCGTGAGAAAGCCGCGAGAGACCGGTGACGAAACCGCGCCGGTCGCCTAAAAATAAATAAAAACCAGTAGATACCCTCGCAGTAGAATTTTTCAGCGGAATAAAAAACTGATACCGAAAAGATAATAAAATTCTCACGAAATATCTGACGAATACAACTAAATCAATAATGACGAAACTTCTGTGACGTCACATTCAGTAACGACAGAAAGTAAGACTTTTTCTAATCAGATCACGTGAGTAAGGGAAACCTAGAGCTCAAAGGATTCTGAACTGATCACCAATCGACGATCACCACGAGTGAAAATTCGAAAAGTAGGAGAAACACCCCGCCTAATGAGGACACTGGCACAATTTTTAATTCGTTGAAGTTTTGGAAGATTCCCACTCTTAGAAATTAGAATACACCCCGAAAAGAGAGATATAAAAAGAAGACTCGAACGGACTTACACACTTATTCTCCGGTCTTCAGCTTCACGCAGTTTTACTCTGTGCTTTTGCACCATAATTCGCGAGTTAGGCACTTGTGCCACCAGTGTCCTCACTTGGCATCATCTCCAGAGCAACCACGAATCGAACATCGGGCTGCCGACATGAGACACAGAGCGAAACACCGTACAAATTCGCCACCCCTCCACCTCTGAATTACTATTTAAAAAAGTAAGT
The DNA here is from genome assembly GCA_009859135.1 of Formica selysi. Lineage (NCBI taxonomy): Eukaryota > Metazoa > Arthropoda > Insecta > Hymenoptera > Formicidae > Formica > Formica selysi. The sequence goes on along the minus strand of WHNR01000131.1, from coordinate 124,754 downwards.
TTAATTGAATAATTTTTCTTTTCCTCCTTTTTGTCTTGTTTCTTATTTAAATCAAAACTTTCCGAAGAATGTTTCATTCTTTTAAATCATCAACCCGTTTCGGTAATAAGTTTTAGAAAATTTTAAATCCTGATCTTAATCTAACACATATGCGAACGACCAATTTTATATTTCTGACCGTTCTTAACATATACACTTATTTACTTATACATATTGATTTTGATTTTATGTTTTTATCCTTTAATCAAATATATTTTTATATTGTATTAACCAGTCAGAATCTAAATTTAACAGTAAAATCATTCCATTGCATTTCTGACTGATGTCCTCCGTATTAATGTAACACCCGCGAACTAAAACACACACATACACATGTACACTCACCGAGAAATTATAATCAACAATATTTTATTTTAATTTTTTATATAATCATGTATATCCACCATTTACTTTAAAAATGAATAAATTTACATTTTGTTAATTTAAAAATCAAAATAACTCTTTATTAAATCCCCCACTCATTCCTCTAGTCGAAAGATCGCACTTGGTCCCATCCCGCGTAAAAGAGATAAAATTCTCTTACCGAAAAGGGACCACCGAACGAACGTCTGAATAACCAGCGTAACAGCGACTCAGTCGTTTACCTGCTTTTCAGACCTGTCAGTTCATTCGACCCGATTCCAAACGCCACGAGACGTTTAATTTCGGGAAAATAAAAGATAGTTGTTGCGCCCTTCCGTCGACTCATCCTTCCCCGAGTCTGGACGTAACAATATTAAAACCAACAAACAATAAATTTAATTTAGATCTAAATTTAATTTAGAATTATATTTAATTTAGTTATATCACAATAACTGCAATGTGAATGTATTAAAGAATACACTAATTTTAGCATGTTTAGTTTAGCAGCGCCAAGTTTTTTTAATTAAAATTTTTTTATATTTTCTTATTTCTATTAAATTTATTTTGAAACTCAGGTTTCTCTTAATAAAAATATAATGCGTTTTAATTTTATGCAGAGAATTTGTGTATAATATTTCTATAAATACAAATTTGATTTTATGACAAATAGTATTTCAAATTACAAATTCTCACAAACTGAATTGCTTCTAAGTACTTGGCTAGTTAACTATTGATTTCATATTTAGTTTTTATTTCTTATTATTTAGGAAAAATATTTTATAAATTATTTTTTAGATATATACTTGGCGTTTTTTTTTTTACCTTTGTGAGGTTTTTTTTAGTGGGTAAGTAATATCTCTTAAAATCATTTGATAAATATGTCAGGTTACTCTTCTTGTTATATCTATTGATTTCATTAATAATCATAAGCTCAAATATCTGAATAAAATATTTTAAAGAAAAAGTAAAATTGCGATTTAAAAGCCGGCACTTGGCGTGCCCGAATTTCCTCTATAAGAAATCAATTAAAAATATAATGTTCTATAAATTAACAGTTACAACTGATATATTCAGAAATTCATGTGTTTTAGTACGATTCAAGCACGCTGAGAGCTTTTAAGTCTTAACTTTATTTTTTTCACATATCATACCATAATATGAAACATACCATAATATTTTTTAACTTCTACTTCTAATTGTGGCCAAGTTTCATTTGCTCTTGTCTCGGAACGCACTAACTTGCCCGCTATTGCATCATTCTTTGGCCAAAAAATGTTTCCAATCATATTTTTATCAATTTGTACTATCCATTTGGTCAGAGCAACCTCATAATAAAGGTCATCATCTTCCTGGGTTGGTAAAAATTTCACAACAATAAACTGCAACATAAAACAGTAAAATATAAAATAAATGAATAAATTACAAAAGCATCTTATAATAAAAAAATAAAGAACAGTATAGAAAGTTAATAAATACATAAGCAACTTTATGAATTTTTATCAATCACGCAATTTTGACAGGATTTATAAATATACAAATATAGAAAAATAGTAAAAGAAATGTTCCTGATTTGAATGCAATCCATTCTTCGACCGAATAAAAATAAACTGATTTGCTCTATTAAATAAATCTTAAAATTGTAAAAAAGAAACTAATATTATTTATGAAATTGCATACACAGATAACAACGTACAAGCAGCACATATGTGAGAAAGTAGAATATCACACAGACAATTGGAACATCACAATAATGGCATAGTATGCAATAACGGAATACATAGAAAAAACTGCAGATCATCAGGCATTAACCAACATTTGGCTTCTACATTTTCCACATAAATGATATGTCTTACATTGTCCAAATTTGAAACTTTTAATATACCTAATGCTGAGGAAGGAAGTGGATAAGTGTAATAATCTTCCACTTGATGAAATTTGTTACCAATTAGAAGCACCGAATTGCCTCTTCTGATAATGTTAACAAGAACATAAATGTTTCCTTCAGATGTCCTAAAGCATGAATCTTTATGACCAATTTTCAATTTTACATTGCCAATAAACAAACAACGAAAATGAGAGCCATTGATTCGTTCCTCTGTGTTTATGTACATCTGCGAGAGAGACAGAATTTTCCTACCATCTGACAATTTGGCTAATATTTTTCTTGTTCGCTCCAAATCACGATAGGCAACTTGATGCAAAGGTTTGTAACATGATTTCAAAGAACTTTTCAAGGATTTCAAAAAATTCTCGAACACAAATTCACTAAAATTGTCTAGTGGACCGTGATCTTTGCATTCTTGTGACAAATGACATAAAGAATGGATATTATATACAACAAACTTATTGCCATACAAAACTGCAGAATGCCGGATAAATATTAACAGCAATTCATGTGGATAATCACACATCGATTTCACTAGCACAGGACTACATAAAATGTATATGGCAGCTTGAAAAAGCAGATAATATGTATACGTCTTCTTTCAGAACGTGTTTAAACACAAGAAGTCCAGCATAAAGACATAAACGTCGCTCCTCTGTGCCTTTATACATTTTCCAATAGTCCAGTGGTCTGGGTAGTCGATTAAAATCACTTGGACAGAAAGCAGCAAGAAATATAAGTAAATTAGAGGCTCTGTTTTTGTCATTTTGAAAGCTTCCAGGATCCATTCCACTCCATCCAGGCGAAAAGCAATCGTTTAAAGCCACCATGCCATACTAAATGAAAAGAATCAAGTCTGAATTGTGATACCATCTTTGCAATTCTAAGTAAAATAGTCACTCCAATGTGATGCAATTGATCATCTTGATTTCTAAAAGATTCATCTGTGCGTAGTGGGGCATCCAGATCCAAAAAAATCATACGATCATTGATATATTGTCCAATAATAGTACATTTTTCACCGTAACCATTATGATCTACACAACACTTCACAAGAAAGCGTGCAGGAGCATCCAAGACAAAATTTCTTAAAATGAATGGATATCTAACACCGTTACGCATATATCCATGTTTTAAAAGGTATTCTACTTCAGCGACAAAATCATTCAGATAAGAGTGCACATCAATCGGATCCCATTCACCAACGTACAAACCAATCAGAAATGGATCGTTATCTGTGTGTACAAGACGACCCAACACTGGCCAAAATTTTAAACGTGTACTTTTTGTTACGGGCAACCCATCCATGTTAACATCAATAGTTATGTTACCATATTTGTCCAAATATTCATCCAACAACATTGCATCTAAATTTCTTACAATTCTTTTATACCACAACATTGATCCATCAGGAAGTACACAGACGTCAAGATGTTTGGGTGTACGTAGCAATGTCTTACAACTTTTTGACAAAGTTGGAAAAACTAGGGTTTAATCTAAATAACAAATTATCGAGCTTTTTCTTTGAGATATATCCATCATAAATAGCCCACTCTCTCAAATTTTCTGCAACATAGTTAGCCTTCTGCTCCTCAGTATCAAAATGATTTTTATTTATATTTTCATCATAATCATCACTATCTTTTGAAGCATCAATTTCTTGGTCAGTTTCATCTTGCAATATAATTTCATCATCTTCATCATCTGACAAATCAAGCGCTTCAATTACATCTTGTTCATTATACAGGGTGTCCTAGACCACCCGTACACCCCTTTTCTTTCAAAAACTAAGCATTTTAGAGAAAAACGTTTTGAACAAAAATTGTATGGTTTTGAGGGAAACAGAAGATGGTGTCATTGGTTTGACCTTGGATGGCATCGTTAAGGTCAAGTCAAGTACATCTTTAATTTCTTAAATGGAATCCCCTATTTTTTATTGCATATTCTTATAGCTTATGTCGAGAGCTTTCCAAAACACTATAAAAAAGTATTTTTTTATTAAGTACTTTTTGAGTTATTTTATATCTTAATCTGACATATTTTGATATAAAAAATAAAATATCTCGTAAAATATTTAGTTTTCGATAATCTCACCGTAATACTTTTATGTACAGAATAATGAGACAAATCAATTAGTGTAATAAAAACAAATAATTGTTTTAAAAAATACATTGTAAATAATTACATACTTTTTATTAAAAATAATAATTTTTTTTTATAATAATTGATTTGTCTCATTATTCTATACATAAAAGTATTACGGTAAGATTATCGAAAACTAAATATTTTACGAGATATTTTATTTTTTATATCAAAATATGTCAGATTAAGATATAAAATAACTCAAAAAGTACTTAATAAAAAAATACTTTATTATAGTGTTTTGGAAAGCTTTCGACATAAGCTATAAGAATATGCAATAAAAAATAGGGGATTCCATTTAAGAAATTAAAGGTGTTCTTGATTTGACTTTAGCGATGCCATTCAAGGTCAAACCAATGACACCATCTTATGTTCCCCTCAAAACCATACAATTTTTGTTCAAAACGTTTTTCTCTAAAATGCTTAGTTTTTGAAAAAAAGGTGTACTGATGGTCTAGGGCACCCTGTATATTCTTTGTTCCCTTCCATTTTCAGCGTTTTCCAAGACGGCTGCTTAAGAAATATTAGTATCTTGTGCTGCATTTATTTCTGATATATTATCTGATATATTAATTCTAAGTGGACTTTTATCTGAGATAGAGTTCCCATCACTGATATGTACATTCATATACTCTTCGTCTGGAAAGATATTATTGGACGCAATAATTCTGTTCCTCAATCTCTCAATCGATGCTACTTTTGCAAGATTTTTTGTTGCCTGCTTTACTCTCTGCATGAGATGTTTCCGCAACTGTATGAAAACATATGCAATTTTCTGTTTTCTATTTTACTTTGTTAATATAAAATTTCATATTAAAATCCTCTTTTTATACGAATTTTTTTATGATCATATTACAGCAATATTTCTTTGTATAAGTATTTTTTGTGTGTACACTATCAAAAGAGAGGTAACAATAATTCAGGAATAAGGATTACAAGTTTGAAAAAAAAACAGTCAAACAAAGAGTTTGCTTCTACTATATAAAATAGACAACATTGTATAGAAACTATATGAAATTGTTAATATTCGTTATAATTATCACTATACAGGGTGTCCTAGACCACCCGTACACCCATTTTCTTTCAAAAACTAAGCATTTTAGAGAAAAACGTCTTGAACAAAAATTGTATGGTTTTGAGGGGAACATAAGATGGTGTCATTGGTTTAACCTTGTATGGCATCGTTAAGGTCAAGTCAAGGACACCTTTAATTTCTTAAATGGAATCCCCCATTTTTTATTACATATTCTTATATCTTATGTCGAGAGCTTTCCAAAACACTATAATAAAGTATTTTTTCATTAAGTACTTTTTGAGTTATTTTATATTTTAATCTGACATATTTTGATATAAAAATTAAAATATCTCGTAAAACATTTAGTTTTCGATAATCTTACCGTAATACTTTTATGTACAGAATTATGAGACAAATCAATTAGTGTAAAGAAAAAAACAAATAATTGTTTAAAAAAATACATTATAAATAATTACATACTTTTTCTTAAAAACAATTATTTTTTGTTACTAATTGATTTGTCTCATTATTCTGTACATAAAAGTATTACGGTAAGATTATCGAGAACTAAATATTTTACGAGATATTTTATTTTTTATATCAAAATATGTCAGATTAAAATATAAAATAACTCAAAAAGTACTTAATGAAAAAATACTTTATTATAGAGTTTTGGAAAGCTCTCGACATAAGCTATAACAATATGCAATAAAAAATAGGGAATTTCATTTAAGAAATTAAAGGTGTCCTTGACTTGACCTTAACGATGCCATCCAAGGTCAAACCAATGACACCATCTTATGTTCCCCTCAAAACCATACAATTTTTGTTCAAAACGTTTTTCTCTAAAATGCATAGTTTTTGAAAGAAAAGGGGTGCACTGGTGGTCTAGGACACCCTGTATATATATATATATATATATATATATATATATATATATATATATACAGGGTGTCCTAGACCACCAGTGCACCCCTTTTCTTTCAAAAACTATGCATTTAGAGAAAAACGTTTTGAACAAAAATTGTATGGTTTTGAGGGGAACATAAGATGGTGTCATTGGTTTGACTTGGATGGCATCGTTAAGGTCAAGTCAAGGACACCTTTAATTTCTTAAATGAAATTCCCTATTTTTTATTGCATATTGTTATAGCTTATGTCGAGAGCTTTCCAAAACTCTATAATAAAGTATTTTTTCATTAAGTACTTTTTGAGTATATATATATATATATATATACTATAAATGCCTCACCCTGTATATATATATATTGTAACCGTAAATTTCTTTATTTAATTACTTTTAATAATAATTATTTATTCGGCGGGCGGTTCTTCGGTGCCCACGGCACACCTTCGGCGCGTACCTCGAATATCGATCCCGATATCTCGAAAAAGCCAATATATCACCAAATAACCGAATTGGGCGCCAGGTACGGTAGGCCGCACCATTCACGATAAACGCAACACCGAAAGACAATTTCGAGATCGATAATTAACGCGACGGCAAAATTCCGCGGCTACTCAGTATACCCTAAATGGTAGAGGGGGAGGTTCGGGGGAGACGAGAGAAATTCTGAGAGTCGAGAATACGGGAGCGAAAATGAGCATTCGATAAATTAATAGTAAAGATAACAATAATATATTATAAAAATAAAAGAAACAAGAGTATAGAGCAGTTCACATACACAAAAAAACAGCCTTTGATGACAGTGGTTATTTTACAGGCGAATTCGATATATTATTTCCGCGGAGATCGGCACGACCGTGCGCAACAGTATTGAATTACCAGGCGTCTTACGCGCTTTAACTCGACTTTTCGGCCGCGAGGATTTCGACCGTACGAGACTTAATCAGGCCGCGACAACTAAAGAAATCTCTCGAATGCGCCGGTAACTACTTTACGCACGCCCGTGAATCCGCTTCAATACAATATAATTTTCCGGACTCGAATCGGTCTTTTAACACAGCTCGCGGCACTAAAATGTGCCTCAATAATATTAGCGACGACCTTTGCTTGAACTATGCCACGTATATTTACTCGGATGACTCGCGAAAACTAACGACGGGGTCACAAACACCCGATAGATACTCTGTTCGATACCGGATAATTGTGCTTTCTCCTCGCTCTAATTACGTATAGCGGGTACAAAATAACTGCTAATAATACACAAAATTAAGACGGAAATTATCGGTGACGACTGTGGTGTACGAGTCGTAGGACGCAATACTTTGCGTGATCCGGAATATCGATCGCGCGAGCGTGAAAATCCCGATACTATACAATATGTAATAATTACAGACGCGAAACTAACATTAATGACTGTCGGCGGCGGCGAAATGAATAGGGAGAGCTTATTCTCTCTAATTCGGATGAGCGACGTGTGCCCGTCGGCCGTGCGACGTAATCTATCCAAAAAAAAAACATTCACAAAGCTAATTCACCAAAACGCGTGGCTCGACAACTATTTAGGGCGCGACTCATCCGAATTAATTACCTACAGATAAACGGCAACAAAATAGGTCGGCGACGCTCGTCCCACCGGCAGGAAGGTCTCGCTGCTTCCTCGATTGTTTAAATTTTTCTCGCTCTTCGGAAAACCTGCGTCCTCTCGGATAGCTCGCCGAACAGTGCCGAGCGAGAGTCCTGCAGGAGACACGCCGGCGCGATAAATCGCTATCGCGCCACTTGTGGCGCTTTCGCATTACGCAGGGCCGTCCTGCGATCCTTGCGATCCTTGTTGTCATCACGGCCGTGTTGGTGGGTTCATCGCCCCGGAGTTCTCAAGATTTTCTGCTTGTTGGCTTAAAGGTGCGGGCTTACGGCTGCGCCCGATCGGCTCTCTTTCCTATCTGGTTGGATAGGTTCCGGATTGAGAGTCCGCTCGCCGCTCCGTCCTTGGGACTCCCTCGCTTCGTGCGGGTGGAGTGGCCGCCCCTTTGGCCGGATTATTCCGGCCCTCCGCGCTCCTTTCCTGCCATAAGAAATATAAATTTACCGGCAGCGATGTTTGTCAGCCATATAAAATGTTTTTAATAATAGATGAATACGACCTGGCGTCTCCTGCTTCCTGGGTGTCCTGGACTCCCGCTCTCGGCCGTCACTCTTCTCTCTTCCTCTTCTTCCGCCGGATGGGATCCCGCCGCTCGATCTCGTGCCTACAACCAACTCGCGGGCTCATCTCGAGCTTACATTTCCGATCACTACTACTACCAAAAGTCGGATCTCGTCGATCCGACGATTGGGCCGCTCTCTCCCTAAATAGAGAGGACGCAGGCCCCCGAAAAACCGCCCCCGATCGGGTCATTCGACCCTTGTGACGGACGTCCCAAAAACGTCACGTCACAACTCCCCCTTCCCAGGAGAGGACCGAGGAGGTCTTGGCTGGCGACGAGCGTCGACAGCCACCAACTCCTTCCTAGTTACCAAGGCCCTACAACGAAACACAAGCCGATCTCCCTTCCAGCCACTCACCGCCCTTCCACCGACCAAGTAGCTTAGACGACCAAACGAAAAATAAACGCACGCCCATCCCAGAAGAGACCTCGGTGAAGAGGGAGCGAGGGGGAAAGGAATGGAGGGGTTCAAGGCACAACACGATTTTCACTCCTCAATCCCTTATATTTTTCCTCCCGCTCACATCGTTGAACGTCCGCAGGTGGAGGGGCTAGAGTGGCGCACGACAACTACTCCCGGCCGGCTCTTCCCAAATGTCCCTTGTCGGGGCGGTAGGGGCCCAGGTTCAGCCACTCCGGCCCGCACTGGGGGCACGTACGCATTGTGACCCCATTCCGGCCGCATCCGTAACAGTACATGCGGCCCCTAGGCTCCGGGCACTCCGTATATCTATGGCTGGCCGACTGGCAGTTCCAGCAACGGTCCGCTTCTCGGCTACGTCTTCGTCGGGGTGATCGGCTGCCGGAGGCTCGTCTGGTCACGGACCTCATGTGCCTGGTCCTCCTACGCGGCGATCTCTCCTCGCGCGGTGAGGGTGTTCGCGGGGAAGTCCCCACCGTTCGCGTGGCTGGCCGCACACACGCCGGCTGTGTCACTCTTGGGCCGCCCGGCCGTGCGGGTCCCAACCAGACCAGGGGGGCCCTGCCCCTTCCCCTGACCTCGGGCACCGCTGGCGGTGTCGGCCCCCCGAGACGCGCCGTCCAGACAGCTCTGTCCTCGGGCCATCCCGTCTGGTTGCCGACGGTGTTCTGCGAGACGGGAGGCGTTTGGGTCTCTTCGTCCCGTCTTTCGACGTTGGCTCGCCGCAGCATTCGGCCGAGAAGGAAGCCGAGTAGCTCCGTTTGGGTCCCCTGGCCCCGGGTAGTCGGGAGCTCCACAACGCGCGCCCCGCGTGTCGTATATTCCCGCTGTTCCCGCGCCTCCAGCAGATCCCCCAGCTCTGTCCAGAATCCCGGATTGTCGTGGCTGATCTGCTGGAACAGACCAGCGTACCGGGCCCTGAAATGTCGCCACTCCAGGTTGGACATCCCGAGTCTCGACAGCTATCTAGGAGGTAGAAGGTGATAGGATTTAAGGTCTTTTACGTGCACTTTACCCACGATATTTCCCTCCAAACTCGCGAGCTCGTACACCACATTCGACAATATCTTATTAATCCTAAAGGGACCGTGAAATTTCGGTGTCAACTTGGCCGCAACATTATGTGCCGCAGAGGACAACACATGTTGCCGTTTCAACACCAGATCTCCAACCTTAGAGGCCATATCGCGGCGTCTCAAATTATAGTAAGTGGACTGTTTCTGATAGGCCCGCTCGAGATTTTCCTTCACCCAATCGTGCAAAGACTGAATTTTCCGCATTCGTTCGGCCCATCCCGCAGGATCGCGTTGTTCGACTTCATCGACGTTTGCGCATCGCTCGCGTATCGAGTTTATCGGCGTTGGCTCCCGTCCGAGATTTAGAAGCGCCGGTGACGTGCCGATAGATGAATGGTGAGCGGTTTTATACGCGAATCGAAAATCTCGCAAATGCTCATCCCATTCTCTATGATCTCTCTCTAAATAGGCAACTATCATGGTCTTTAAAACCCGATTAACGCGCTCTACCGGATTAGCCTGCGGATGGTATGGCGGAATCGTCGTGTGGGTTATCCCGTGTTCCTCCGAGAACGCTCGCAACGTCTGATTTGCGAATTCCGTGCCGTTATCCGTCAGCAAAAATTTTGGCGTACCCCAACGCGAGATGACTTCTTTCAAAGCCTCACAAATTTTCTTGCCGTTAGCGGCTCTTAACGCAAAACATTCCATCCACTTCGTGAATAGATCTTGCACTACTAAAACGTACGCAAAACCAGCTTTGCTTTTCGGAAACGGACCCATTATATCGGTAGCCACCATGGTCCATGGGCCTTCCACGACGCGGTGACCCATGAGACCCGCCGGGTTAGCTTGCTCGACCTTGGTACGCTGACAGACGTCGCACTGCCTAACGTACTTCGCGGCATCCCGAAACATATTCGGCCAGTAATACGCGACCGCCAGTCGGTGGAACGTCTTCTCCACCCCTAAATGTCCCGACTGCGGTGTGTCGTGTGCCTCTCTAAGCGCTGTTTCCCTCAATTCTTTCGGTAGTACCAGTTTCCATCGGTCTAAGTCCTCCACAATATCCGATACAATTGCTTTGGGTCTGCAATAATATAATTGATTATCTACTATTCGCCAATCGGTAAAGCGTCGAGGTCCATTCGCGACCTCCCCGCAACGTTTAATATACCAAGCGTCGGTCGTATTCGCGATAATATCCGCCTCTACGGCAACCATTATCTTTACCTCGGTGTCACTCTCATACACTCGCGATAAGGCATCCGGTACGTGATGTAATGCACCTTTTCTATGAATTATTTCATAGTCGTACTCCAAGAGCTCTAGAGCCCATCTCGCGAGTCTGCCCGTTGGATTTTTGAGATTGTGTAGCCAGCGTAAGCTACTATGGTCGGTTATGACCGTAAATTTATACCCTTCTAAATATGGTCTAAATTTTTTTATTGCCCATACTACCGCCAAACATTCTTGCTCGGTAACTGAGTACCTTTTCTCGGGATCTGCTAAGGCTCGACTCGCGAAAGCTACGACGTGTTCGGTTCCCTCTAACTTTTGGGTCAACACGGCTCCTATTCCTACCGAACTTGCGTCTGTTTGCAAAACAAACGGGATGTTAAAATCCGGACACGACAACGTAGGTGCGGTAACTAAGTGCGAACGAATTTGCTCGAAAGCGCGACACTGCGCATCCCCCCACTCCCAGCGCTGACCCTTTTTCAAAAGCCGGGTTATCGGTTCGCTAATTGTTGCGAACTGTGGTATGAACCGACGATACCAAGACGACATGCCCAAAAATCTACGTACTTGCTTGATATTGCGCGGAGCCGGATAGTCTAGTATCGGTTGAACTTTGTCCGTATCCACCGTAAGCCCGTCTCGTTGTACGATGAATCCAAGATATCGAACCTGTGAGCGACAAAACTCACATTTCTCCGGATTTATCGTGAGACCGGCAACAAAGATTTTCGTTAGCACGCGCTCTAACCATTCTAAATGTTCTTCGAAAGTTGGCGTTACTATTACGATATCATCAAGATATGCGAACGCGTGAGGCTCCATTTCCGGCCCGATTATTTTATCTAATAAGCGCTGGAAAGTCGCGGGCGCTCCCGTTAATCCGTATGGCATCCGCGTGAAGTGATATAAGCCTTTCCCCGGGACGCTAAAGGCAGTAATTTCCCGACTTCCTCTCGCCAGGGGTATTTGGAAGTACGCCTGGCTTAAGTCAATCGTGGAAATATACCGAGCTGATCTTAGCTTGTCTAATATACCATTCATATTTGGCAACGGATACGCGTCTTTCTTTGAAACGCTATTTACTTTCCGGAAGTCTAAACAAAATCTGTATTTCCCATTCGGCTTTTTCACCATCACGATCGGATTCGACCATTCACTATACGAAGGTTCTATAATACCGGCACCTAACATCTTATCGACTTCATTATGAATCGCTTCCTGTACTTTAGGTGAAACTAAATAACACCTTTGTTTTATAGGGCGGTTCGTACTGACATCTATTTCATGTTCCGTTAGAGAAGTGACACCGGGGTTAATTACCGTTTCCGGTATCCTACCCTTCAAAAAATTTTCCAATCGTTCGGTCTGTGAGGGCGTTAAATCAGAGAGTCCACTGCACACTGTCGGTGTTTCGCTCCGTGATTCAAAATTATACCTCATCGCGGGTTCCTTCGCAAAGTACCATTCGGTCGTCGCGAAATCTAGTCCAATACCGAACTTGCACAAAAAATCTATCCCTACGATACACGAGACTGCTAAATCCGGCAACAAACAAGTCGAAATTAGGCGACTCTGATTTTCCAACGCGAACGGGACTTCCGCCTCCTCTCGTACTTCCGCCAGTTGTCCGTTGGCCGTGCGAATCCGCGTAACATAATTTTTACGCGTCGGCATCCCTAATCGCCGTATTATCTTTATGCCGTCGGCCCCAAGGATCGTTCGATTCGATCCTGAATCGACTAAAGCTCGTAACGGTTCTCCGTGTATAAAGATCTCGAAATAACAAAGTGACGGCAACTCTAAAGATTTTACGGAATTTAGCGCAGTGTACGAGAGACTGGAGGCTTCTCGGCCTTCGGGCGCAACGGGGCCCCCCTTTAAGATTTCTGGAGTCGTTGGGGCCCGTTTTATCGACTCCCTTTCTCGTTTCCCGCACACGCCGGACACGTCCTCACGGTAACGCTCGGTTTTCCACACCGATAGCAATGAACGCGTTTTCTTTCTTCGCATTCTCTCGCGAAATGCCCGATCTTCCCGCAGTTCCAGCACTTCGTGTTCGAACCAGAACCGGGGGTGGCGGAATTGGCGGACTTGACCGTTGCTGACGAGCTCGGTGGAATCGCGGCGGCAACTGAAGCGGTGGCGGGCGCGTTGGTTCTTCCCCGCGCTCGATTTTGCGCGCCAATTCCCATTTTCGGCGTCGTCTCGTCAAATCCCGCAGCTACTGTAGCGATCGGGTTTTTGTGGGTTTTACGCGGCGGACGATACGCGAGATCCGGGAAAATCGATTGTTCCGGCGGTGGTGGCGCTCGATATTGGTTTACCGCCTCATAACTACGTTCCACCCGTGAGGCTAAGTTCTCCAAAGAATGGAAATCGTATATATCGCGTCGGTGTACAGCGATTTGTAAACGCGGCAGCATATTACGATGTGCGTAATTTAATTGTTCATCCAGACTCCACGGGGGTCTCAATCGCGCAAACAAAGCTCTCATGCAGGTTAAAAAGTCCGCAATAGGCTCGTGATCCCCCTGCGTGCGGCGCATGATTTCGTCTCGCAACGCGAACTGGAAGTCCGGATTACCGAATCGCGTTCGCCATGCCGACTCAAAATCAGGCCAATTACGCCACTGTCCGCGCTCGTTACGATACCAATACAGTGCGATACCGGTTAAAAAGAACGGGATGCACTTAAATATTTCGTTGTCGTTAACGGGAACCAACGCGCGTCCCTCCTCTATTCGTGTGAGGAACGCTTCCGCGTCGCTACCGCGCGCACCCGAAAATTGTAAATCCCACCGACGCATCAGCTGATACGCGTCGAGGGCCGACGAGGTAGAGCGCGCGGGGCCTCGCGTCTCGGCCCCGCGGGGCGGTAGGTCCACCCGCGGCGGTCGGAGGCGCGCCCCCCTATTACCGGCCCCCCCATCGTCAACTAACCTAAAGCCCATCTCGACTGGACTATCGGGTCGCGCCGACGCTTCTTCGCCCGGGCCCTGTAACTCGAAGGGGCCCTTCTTAGGCGTAGGAGCACGGGGAAGATCAGCCCCCCGCAACGCGTCACTCTCGAATACAATTAAGCGCGACCGTAATGCGGAGACGGTACCCTCCGGGTCTTGACCCCGCTTTTTCAACTCCCGCTGGAGCTGCTCCATGGAAAGTTTATTGACCCATTCGCTTGGGGGCGTATCTACCGAATCCATTCCGGAAATCGCTACGGTTTAGCTATTCAACACGGAAAACTGTGCAGCGAACTCCCTAAGCCCAATTATGCGACAGCCAGAAATTTGATCCAAGTATACGCTAATTTCCGAGGGCGCGAACCGCTTAGGCACTCGACACACACGACAACTATGTAACAATTGGCCGAACTAAAAAAAAAAGGAACAAAAACGTACGTCAACTATACGCGGTCACCTAACACGATTCTCGAGCGAACGAATCTCAGAAGCAGCCAAATAACGGAAATTTTCCGTTCTGATATTATTTAATAGTCCCACGAAAGTCCAATACCCGAAATTTCACGGATTCCCACTATTACTAATTTACTCGGTGGTAATTATTATACTTAATAGCCAAATTTGGCGATTCGCAACAAAACTGAAAAAAAATATGATTAACACAAATATATAAAAGAAATAGTCCAATATTCTTAATAAATAACATTGCGATATCAATAAATAGTGAGACACATCGTATAAATATCAAACATAATAAAATAAGCAAGATAAAGGTGATCGGCGATGTCGAGCAAACACATTCAATTTCTATTCAAAAGATCATTATCCGTATTATTCTTAGACTCAGGCGTACAGATCTCAAAACATCAACACCGCGAATCGTATAAGGTGAATATCAATTTCAAAAGAAAGCTGCCACGTAGCCCCGAGAACAAAAGAAATGAAATACGAAAGCCAGAAATAATATTTTTCCTTACACAATTTAAATAAATATTTCATATACTCGTTACTACGTATTTCAAAGAAATAATATAAATTATCACATTAACATCGTGAAAAATTATTCAGGCTTCGGTAACTACGAAAAAAAAATGCTCGACATGCCGTCAGTGCTATAATCGTCGCTTCAAATAGTCGTAGGAGCTTTCTCCTTACAGACAACAAAAAAAAATTCCTTTTCACACACAAATATCATGATGCTCAATATTATTCCAAAAGCTCCGTCGTTCTTGACCTCTTATTTCCCGTTTTCGTGGGCCCCACGTTGGGCGCCAATTTGTAACCGTAAATTTCTTTATTTAATTACTTTTAATAATAATTATTTATTCGGCGGGCGGTTCTTCGGTGCCCACGGCACACCTTCGGCGCGTACCTCGAATATCGATCCCGATATCTCGAAAAAGCCAATATATCACCAAATAACCGAATTGGGCGCCAGGTACGGTAGGCCGCACCATTCACGATAAACGCAACACCGAAAGACAATTTCGAGATCGATAATTAACGCGACGGCAAAATTCCGCGGCTACTCAGTATACCCTAAATGGTAGAGGGGGAGGTTCGGGGGAGACGAGAGAAATTCTGAGAGTCGAGAATACGGGAGCGAAAATGAGCATTCGATAAATTAATAGTAAAGATAACAATAATATATTATAAAAATAAAAGAAACAAGAGTATAGAGCAGTTCACATACACAAAAAAACAGCCTTTGATGACAGTGGTTATTTTACAGGCGAATTCGATATATTATTTCCGCGGAGATCGGCACGACCGTGCGCAACGGTATTGAATTACCAGGCGTCTTACGCGCTTTAACTCGACTTTTCGGCCGCGAGGATTTCGGCCGTACGAGACTTAATCAGGCCGCGACAACTAAAGAAATCTCTCGAATGCGCCGGTAACTACTTTACGCACGCCCGTGAATCCGCTTCAATACAATATAATTTTCCGGACTCGAATCGGTCTTTTAACACAGCTCGCGGCACTAAAATGTGCCTCAATAATATTAGCGACGACCTTTGCTTGAACTATGCCACGTATATTTACTCGGATGACTCGCGAAAACTAACGACGGGGTCACAAACACCCGATAGATACTCTGTTCGATTCCGGATAATTGTGCTTTCTCCTCGCTCTAATTACGTATAGCGGGTACAAAATAACTGCTAATAATACACAAAATTAAGACGGAAATTATCGGTGACGACTGTGGTGTACGAGTCGTAGGACGCAATACTTTGCGTGATCCGGAATATCGATCGCGCGAGCGTGAAAATCCCGATACTATACAATATGTAATAATTACAGACGCGAAACTAACATTAATGACTGTCGGCGGCGGCGAAATGAATAGGGAGAGCTTATTCTCTCTAATTCGGATGAGCGACGTGTGCCCGTCGGCCGTGCGACGTAATCTATCCAAAAAAAAAACATTCACAAAGCTAATTCACCAAAACGCGTGGCTCGACAACTATTTAGGGCGCGACTCATCCGAATTAATTACCTACAGATAAACGGCAACAAAATAGGTCGGCGACGCTCGTCCCACCGGCAGGAAGGTCTCGCTGCTTCCTCGATTGTTTAAATTTTTCTCGCTCTTCGGAAAACCTGCGTCCTCTCGGATAGCTCGCCGAACAGTGCCGAGCGAGAGTCCTGCAGGAGACACGCCGGCGCGATAAATCGCTATCGCGCCACTTGTGGCGCTTTCGCATTACGCAGGGCCGTCCTGCGATCCTTGCGATCCTTGTTGTCATCACGGCCGTGTTGGTGGGTTCATCGCCCCGGAGTTCTCAAGATTTTCTGCTTGTTGGCTTAAAGGTGCGGGCTTACGGCTGCGCCCGATCGGCTCTCTTTCCTATCTGGTTGGATAGGTTCCGGATTGAGAGTCCGCTCGCCGCTCCGTCCTTGGGACTCCCTCGCTTCGTGCGGGTGGAGTGGCCGCCCCTTTGGCCGGATTATTCCGGCCCTCCGCGCTCCTTTCCTGCCATAAGAAATATAAATTTACCGGCAGCGATGTTTGTCAGCCATATAAAATGTTTTTAATAATAGATGAATACGACCTGGCGTCTCCTGCTTCCTGGGTGTCCTGGACTCCCGCTCTCGGCCGTCACTCTTCTCTCTTCCTCTTCTTCCGCCGGATGGGATCCCGCCGCTCGATCTCGTGCCTACAACCAACTCGCGGGCTCATCTCGAGCTTACATTTCCGATCACTACTACTACCAAAAGTCGGATCTCGTCGATCCGACGATTGGGCCGCTCTCTCCTAAATAGAGAGGACGCAGGCCCCCGAAAAACCGCCCCCGATCGGGTCATTCGACCCTTGTGACGGACGTCCCAAAAACGTCACGTCACAATATATATATATATATATATATATATATATATATATATATATATATACAGGGTGTCCCAAAGCACCCTTGACAACGCTCGTGAGCACATAGAGCACAGTAAACTGAACAGAAAAGTCCTGTACCATTTTTTTCTATAACGCTTAATAAAGGAGTTATTATTGAGTAAAGTCTGGTCAATCAGCGCCGACTTTTAGCCGGACGCACGTCAGTGAGCCGCCCGTCTGTTAGTGTGTGTCGCCGTAGCGACGGAGCGCTCACGCACACTACCAGGCGCGCGGCTAAAGGTCGGCGCTGATTGGCCAGACTTTACTCAATAATAACGCCTTTATTAAGCGTTATAGAAAAAAATGGTACAGGACCTTTCTGTTCAGTTTGCTGTGCTCTACCTGCTCACAAGCGTTGTCAAGGGTGCTTTGGGACACCCTGTATATATATATACTGGGTGAGGCATTTATAGAGACGCGGGCATATTTTTCGGGAACGAAGTGAGATATCAAAAAATATGTCAGACAAAAGTTGCATGGTTTTGAGGGGGCCACATGATAAAAATATGGATTTGACCTTGAGTGACCTTTTCAAGGTGAGGTCAATATGGTCGATGTTTTCTTAAATGGAACTCCTCATTTTTTATTGCATATTCTTGTAGCTTATCTCGAGAGCTTTTCAAAACACTATAATAAAGTATTTTTTCATTAAGTACTTTTTGAGTTATTTTATATTTTAATCTGACATATTTTGATATAAAAATTAAAATATCTCGTAAAATATTTAGTTTTCGATAATCTTACCGTAACACTTTTATGTACAGAATAATGAGACAAATCAATTAGTTTAAAAAAAAACGAATAATTGTTTTAAAAAATACATTATAAATAATTACATACTTTTTCTTAAAAACAATTATTTTTTTTTACTAATTGATTTGTCTCATTATTCTGTATATAAAAGTATTACAGTAAGATTATCGAAAACTAAATATTTTACGAGATATTTTAATTTTTATATCAAAATATGTCAGATTAAAATATAAAATAACTCAAAAAGTACTTAATGAAAAAATACTTTATTATAGTGTTTTGAAAAGCTCTCGAGATAAGCTACAAGAATATGCAATAAAAAATGGGGGGTTCCATTTAAGAAAACATCGACCATATTGACCTCACCTTGAAAAGGTCTGTTATAGCCCAAAACGGCTATAACCAAATTATAATAGTATAATTATTAATTATTAAATATTATTTAACGTCTTCCGACTATAACTCGAAGTCGAGAAAGACGTATAAAGTTACGAGCGCAATCGCTGACAAAGCAAGCCACGCGCGGAGGCCACGCGTTCGCGAGACTCGAAGACCGATACGCCGGAAATGCAAGCAAAGAATATACGTAGCTTGCATCCGGGGTTTTTCCACCCAAAATCGAGCGACACGACCACCTATGGTCCTGTTGCTAAGCGATCCCCTCCAAAAAACTAATCGAACAGGAGGTGATAAAACTACCCACCTCGAACGAGCGCTAGGCAGTCCTAATCATAAAATCACACGAAGCAGATAAAATTATAAAACTATACCGTACCGTCGAACTTAATAAAAGTAACTACGAGACAGACAATTGTAATCGTTTTAATAATAACGGACGTCCCAGCTGATCTCGCGACGGCAGCCGCGATATCAGGCACGCGAAGCAACTCTATACCGCGATAAGCCGAGTTGAAGTGCGAGAAAGAAAAGAAGATTTAAAGCTAATGTATCTGAATAAACGACTTTTATTCTAACACGATTACATATTTAATGAAAACGGTGAGAAGACCCTGTGCGACCCTGAGCTCCTAAGTTCCAATTGGCCAACGATCCCAACAAAATCTCTGTACCTCCAAGGAGGCACAACAGGTCACTCAAGGTCAAATCCATATTTTTACCATGTGGCCCCCTCAAAACCATGCAACTTTTGTCTGAAATATTTTTTGATATCTCACTTCGTTTCCGAAAAATATGCCCGCGTCACTATAAATGTCGCACCCTGTATATATATATATATATATATATATATATATATATATATATATATATACAGGGTGTCCCAAAGCACCCTTGACAACGCTCGTGTCAGACAGATTGGCCAGACTTTACTCAATAATAACTCCTTTATTAAGTATTATAGAAAAAAATGTTACAGGACTTTTCTGTTCAGTTTACTGTGCTCTACTTGCACACGAGCGTTGTCAAGGGTGCATTGGGACACCCTGTATATACAGGGTGTCCCATAATTCGCGGATCACCCGCCATGTGCAGGTAGTGCACATGAAACCGAGATGAAAAGTCCTTTACCATTTTGCAATTTTCGTAATAATTATTAAGAAATTAATTTAAAAAGATGGGCCAATCCATGCCTTACACAAGCGCGCGGCGAGAAGAGACTTCCTATTCAGGCGTTGCTCGGTGCGCGGCGAAGCGGTGGGAGGGGCGCTGTATATGGCTACGTACGAGCGAACGCTAAAGCCACGCATCTCGAACTATTCTCTCTCTCTCTCTCTCTCTCTCTCTCTCTCTTTCTTTCTCTTTCTCGCGCGAGCGACATAGGAAGCAGAGTTGGGCAAAAATGTAATCTAATTAACAATCACAAATTTCAATTACAATGTAATTCTTAATGCAATTAATAATTACATTTTATAATCGTTAATTATTGCAAACAATTACATTGTTAATTATTGCAAACAATGTAATTGTTTGCAATAATTAACGATTATAAAATGTAATTATTAATTGCATTAAGAATTACATTGTAATTGAAATTTGTAATTGTTAATTAGATTACATTTTTGCCCAACTCTGATAGGAAGTATTATGCTATCGTTTCCACACCACCTTGCGGTAGATAACACAGTGCATTTTTTTTAAAGTGGTATCCCCAATAGGTCTAATCCACTCTCATATTTTAATGTAAAAATTGTTCGAAGTGCCTTCCTCGTTCTCGTAAACAGAGTTCGGCTCTTCGAGTAATATTGCGCGTCGCGCGATACGCCATTTCCGGCGTGATGGTATTAAAAGCTGCGAGAATTGCTTCTCGTACTTCAGCTTCTGTACCATCACGCCTGTGTTCGACTAAATTTTTTATGTGACCCCGTACAAAATAATCTAAAACATTAAAGTCTGGCAATCGCGCCGGCCAAATGATTGGGCCACCTCGACCCATCCATCTGTCCGGATAATGCGCGTTTAAATATTCGCGAACTCGGCGAGCGAAATGCGCAGGAGCCCCGTCATGTTGGAAGATAAGTTGATTTCTTTCATTAAGAGGAACATCTTCGAGGAGAATGAGTAACTCGTTTTGGAGGAAGTTTAGATATATTTCCCCATTTAAATGTGGCGGTAGGAAATAAGGACCAATCTGAAAATCACGAAAGAAAATGATATATTAAAGCTGCGAAAGAAAATTCCTTGATTTACTAAAATTTACTACTTACGACTCGGTTCGCTGTTATTCCTGCCCATACATTTATCGCCCATCGATATTGGAACGAGCATTCCCGAACGGCGTGCGGATTGTCTTCCGCCCAATATAAATAATTACGACTATTAAATACGCCGTTCGGGGTGAAAGTTGCTTCATCCGTCCATAAAATTCGGTCGGGGAAAAAATCGTTTTGCCGACACTGAGCGAGAAACTCTGTGTATGTTTCGCTGACTGTTAATATATATTTTTTTTAATAACACAAAAATATTAATTAAAAATGATAAGAATACCTTCAGAAAAATAGATGCGCTGTTCTGCATCTCTCGCCAAAAGTTGTTGTACTCGTTGATAGTGATACGGGTGCAATCCGTTTCGGCGTAGAGTACGGTGTACCACTTGTCGAGATAGACCGAGCATATGAGCTACATGGCGCACGCTATTTCCGGGGTTCTCCTCAAACTCTCTTAAAATTCTTTCTTCGTCGTTTACACCGTAATGCATTGGTGCACCAGCGTTTCGACGATTTGGAATAAGAATTCCCGATTCTTTTCGATCGTTATTTGTTGCTTCACCACAGTAGGCGCCTAACATTCGACGTGTACGACTCGTAAAAAAAAGTGAAAAATGACGGAATATACTCCAGAAGAGTATACCAATATGATTATCGTATATGGAGCAGCCGACGAAAATGCTCGTGCCGCGGCTCGTCTCTACGCGGAGCGATTTCCCGACCGTGAGCGACATCCCAATTCGAATGTTATTTTGAGATGTGTTCAACGCGCTAGAGAATCGGGAATTCTTATTCCAAATCGTCGAAACGCTGGTGCACCAATGCATTACGGTGTAAACGACGAAGAAAGAATTTTAAGAGAGTTTGAGGAGAACCCCGGAAATAGCGTGCGCCATGTAGCTCATATGCTCGGTCTATCTCGACAAGTGGTACACCGTACTCTACGCCGAAACGGATTGCACCCGTATCACTATCAACGAGTACAACAACTTTTGGCGAGAGATGCAGAACAGCGCATCTATTTTTCTGAAGGTATTCTTATCATTTTTAATTAATATTTTTGTGTTATTAAAAAAAATATATATTAACAGTCAGCGAAACATACACAGAGTTTCTCGCTCAGTGTCGGCAAAACGATTTTTTCCCCGACCGAATTTTATGGACGGATGAAGCAACTTTCACCCCGAACGGCGTATTTAATAGTCGTAATTATTTATATTGGGCGGAAGACAATCCGCACGCCGTTCGGGAATGCTCGTTCCAATATCGATGGGCGATAAATGTATGGGCAGGAATAACAGCGAACCGAGTCGTAAGTAGTAAATTTTAGTAAATCAAGGAATTTTCTTTCGCAGCTTTAATATATCATTTTCTTTCGTGATTTTCAGATTGGTCCTTATTTCCTACCGCTACATTTAAATGGGGAAATATATCTAAACTTCCTCCAAAACGAGTTACTCATTCTCCTCGAAGATGTTCCTCTTAATGAAAGAAATCAACTTATCTTCCAACATGACGGGGCTCCTGCGCATTTCGCTCGCCGAGTTCGCGAATATTTAAACGCGCATTATCCGGACAGATGGATGGGTCGAGGTGGCCCAATCATTTGGCCGGCGCGATTGCCAGACTTTAATGTTTTAGATTATTTTGTACGGGGTCACATAAAAAATTTAGTCGAACACAGGCGTGATGGTACAGAAGCTGAAGTACGAGAAGCAATTCTCGCAGCTTTTAATACCATCACGCCGGAAATGGCGTATCGCGCGACGCGCAATATTACTCGAAGAGCCGAACTCTGTTTACGAGAACGAGGAAGGCACTTCGAACAATTTTTACATTAAAATATGAGAGTGGATTAGACCTATTGGGGATACCACTTTAAAAAAAATGCACTGTGTTATCTACCGCAAGGTGGTGTGGAAACGATAGCATAATACTTCCTATCAGAGTTGGGCAAAAATGTAATCTAATTAACAATTACAAATTTCAATTACAATGTAATTCTTAATGCAATTAATAATTACATTTTATAATCGTTAATTATTGCAAACAATTACATTGTTTGCAATAATTAACAATGTAATTGTTTGCAATAATTAACGATTATAAAATGTAATTATTAATTGCATTAAGAATTACATTGTAATTGAAATTTGTGATTGTTAATTAGATTACATTTTTGCCCAACTCTGCTTCCTATGTCGCTCGCGCGAGAAAGAGAAAGAAAGAGAGAGAGAGAGAGAGAGAGAGAGAATAGTTCGAGATGCGTGGCTTTAGCGTTCGCTCGTACGTAGCCATATACAGCGCCCCTCCCACCGCTTCGCCGCGCACCGAGCAACGCCTGAATAGGAAGTCTCTTCTCGCCGCGCGCTTGTGTAAGGCATGGATTGGCCCATCTTTTTAAATTAATTTCTTAATAATTATTACGAAAATCGCAAAATGGTAAAGGACTTTTCTTCTCGGTTTCATGTGCTCTATCTGCACATGGCGGGTAATCCGCGAATTATGGGACACCCTGTATATATATATAAATATATGTACAATTTTTTCCCATTTCTTTAAATCTCGCTTTTTCTAAAAAAAACAGTTGGAAAATTTTTCTTATTATTTTTCCTGTATACATGGACAGAGATTATACAAAAGAAAGAATATATATATATATATATGGACATATTTTATATATAATTCTATATAATTATATATGATTATATAAACTTCTTTTTTTCGAGTTATTATTGTAGATGGTTATTTGTTTAGTACCTCAGAAATTGGCGGCAAACGTTACACGTGTCAGCTGTGAGGTCTATTCAGAAGAGATAATCAGAAATATATTTGATTCAGTTGTGGTGTCAAGTGCTAAGTGGTGTTAAGTTGTGGTGTCAAATGAAGTGCAAGTGAAAATAGCAAGAAAAAGCAGAAGTGTCGTTCTTAAGAAAGATTGTTAATCTATGTAAATATTATACAGGTTTTCAATTCTTTCTTGTACTATCTCCCTTTGTTACGCTTTGATCTTAGTTTTGTTTCAGATTTAGTGACTACGATCGAGTATTTATAAAGAAAACTGGGGTGGAGTTCCGAAAAGGTCCCGTCTCCGATTTTGATAAAACTTTGTGAAAAGCTTCCTTTCAGGTTGAAATGAAAGATTCTAAAAGGAATTTTGGCGACTCCTACAAGAAAATCATTTTTAAGTGAAAATGGGGGTGTAGTTCCGAAAAGTACTCACCCCCGATTTTTTTGAAATTCAGTATTCTTACGTATTTTGATGCGCTGATTACGAATATCATAGTGAAAATTGGCGACTATTTGATTTTCATGGTGAAAACCATGATAAACCTATAAAAATTATAGTTTTTTACGCTTATCTCAGTAAATACGGAAAATCATGATAAATGTTTTAGACAAAAGTTTTAGATCTCACAGAGATCAACATTTTATGCCCTATTCATTTTTACCGTACGAGTGATAGTTTTTGACAAAAACGATGGACTCTAAATCTTATATCTGTCCTCCCATCTAAGCATGTACTTTGCAGTACATATACGATTCCACATGGGTTTGCAACTTTCCACGCAATGCGAGATTCCACGCAAACCTACTTGTCTAGTTTTTTGGTAGTGGAGCCCCCTGCAGGAGGGCGGAACCCACTGTTTCCACGCATACACTTTTCCACGCGAAGCGAGGTTCCACATGGGTTTGCAACTTTCCACGCAAAGCGCAGTTCTACACAAACCTATTTGTTTAGATTTTTGGTAGTGGAGCCCCCCGCAGGGCGGCGGAACCACTGTTTCTACGCATACACTTTTCCACGCGAAGCGAGGTTCCACATGGGTTTGCAACTTTCCATGCAAAGCGAGGTTATATATTGGGACTTCTACGCAGTACTGTCAGCCTTTGTAGTTTCACCTATACAGCAATTGGGTTGAGATATATGTTTAACTTTGATTTTCTCGAAAACTATCACTTGTAAAAATGAATAGGACATAAAATGTTTATCTCTGTGAGATCTAAAACTTTTGTCTAAAACATTTATCATGATTTTCCGTATTTACTGAGATAAGCGTAAAAAACTAGAATTTTTATGGGTTTTTCATAGTTTTCACCATGAAAATCAAATAGTCGCCAATTTTCACTATGATATTCGTAATCAGCGCATCAAAATACGTAAGAATACTGAGTTTCAAAAAAATCGGAGACGGGACCTTTTCGGAATTTTATCCGAAAATTGTATCGAAGAAGAAGAAAAAAATGACGTCAAAAAATAGTCATTGGTGTGCAGCACCAAACTGCATGTTGGCGATCAATGTAGAGAATCGGCATTATTTCCGTTTCCCGAAAGAGCATGACAGGTATTGTTTTTTGCTTTTAGCATATTATATTGTATTTTCAAATTTGTATAAATTAGTATTAATATATATCTCAATATTTAAAACATTTTAATATGGATTATATGTGTGCAATGTATTTGTTGTTTTCAACTGGATGTTGGAAACATCAAATGTATTGCAGTATTATTATATATATATTATATAGATGTATTATTATATAGATTGTTGGCATGGGTACAAGCATGTGGAAGGACAGACCTCCTACCAAAAAGGCCAGAATATGCCTATCAAAACTGTCGCTTGTGCCATCTTCATTTTGAGGAAAAATTATATTCTGTTAAAAAAAGGACACGACTTCATCCAAATGCCATTCCAACAATATTTTATATGTGCAGTTTGAACAATAGGTGAGCTTTCATCTTATGATTATAATAATTTAAATTATTCTTTAGTCAGAATATTTTTGTATTTATATGACACACAAAAATATTTCACATAACATATAAAAAAATCATAATTTTTTTTACAGTAATGAAATTGCAAATTCAACAGTGGCAGTATCTGAAGAGAAAGATAATAATGTGTAAGCTATTTTAGTATTAATCAAAAAGTAAGATGAATTCACAATAATATGAGTAAGTAAAAAATTATTTAAAATTTTTTTTTAGAAATATGGCTATAGAAAATCAAGAACAAGAGAAAATAAATAGGTACATTCAATTATAAATCTTATAATCCATTTTTCTAGTAATAATCTTAAGTAGCGCAAAAATAGTCGTTTTGATGTCAAATTACATCAAAATTATGTCAAAATGATTACTTCTCATACCTCTGGAATGGTATTATTATAAAATCAGTTTTTCACATTTCTTTTACAGAAATTCAAATGAAGAAAATGCAAAACAAATTCAGACAAACAATAATGACAGACTGACTCGTTTCGCCGACGCATAGATTAATTTATAATAAGGCCAGCTTCGCAAAGTTCCTCGATAATTGATAATATTTCATTGTCGTGGGCATTGTTGCCGTCTTGACGCGAAGCTTCCAGCAATCGCAAACGATCTACCAACTCGTTGGGATCATTCCAATGCATGTAATCGATCTTATTATCGTTTAACATCATAGCGCGCGGTATGTTTATACCTCTCCCAGCTTTTTTTCCAGGCGCTATTATATTTTTAATAAAGATTAATGGCGCTATTATATTTTATACTTGTACCCCTTGTTACTTAATACTGGATTACGCATATCGTTTCCACGTCTATGCGCATTTGTCGCCAGTAATATATTTTTGTATTTAATTTTGTCATCGTCATTGTATACGTCACCGTCGGGCATTCTTTTGAAAATCAACTCGTAGAGACCTGGTGTTCCCACGTATCTTATTCCACCGATAATTATATTGTCATCTTTATCCACATCAAAAATTTTATCACCATGCATCATTCCTTCGTTGCAAAATTTAACACCGTAAACATAATCCATACTGTTATTTTTATCTTGACTCAAAATAGCTCCCACATATTTTTGCCCCAGTGGACCCAAGTGTGCGCGCAATGTACTTTGACCCTCGGACGTTTGTAATAGATGTTGAATCGACGTAACAAGCGTTTCCGGCGTGGTTTCGAAAATTTCTTCCACAGATGGGGACGGTCTTTCGTACAATATTTGACTTGATTGTACATCTTTCATCGGAGTAGAAGTAACCACATTCGATAATTGTTTCATTCGCTTACGTTTTGATTGATTTGGAGTAGAAGTTATTAGCGAATCGTTCAATGATATATTTATGACTGTGTTCGCTTTGTTCCATACTTTGACTCTTTTTTCAGATGCTTGTCTTCGAGCATACTCGATGGTTCGATTTTCGCTTTATTAGATTTCACATTGATTGTATTTTCGACAAGTTGTTTTAAAGGTTCGATAATTGGTTTAAAGTGCCTTTCCAATGCGACGTCTTCCTCCATTTGACCAGTTTTTAAAGAACGATATTTTTTGCGGATTGATTCGCTCGTTTTTGCAATCTCTCTCGCAATCTTCTCACGATCGTCACTGTCAATTATCGTCGTCATGTTGCGCTCGGACAAAAATTTTTAGACGTTGCTCGATCGATGTATCAATAGCGACTAACCACTTTACGGTATTGCAAAATCGTTAAATTCTTTTCGATATCGTCCATTAGTCTGTAAACTGTCTTTATCAATCACTACAAATCCATACTTGTTACCAATATTTCTGACAGAATGCGCGAAAATCGCCGTAAGACATGTCAGTATTTACATGATCGTTATATACATGTTTCAAGTTTGTACCATCTTGTTTAAATAAAATCAGTAAATTTGCATTGTCCCATATAAGATGCTTGGGTATCTTGGCATACGTTTGACAAAGATAGAAACAGTCAATGTTCGAGTGTCGACCCATTGCAAAGTACTTTCTTCTCGTATCTTGCTTATCGCACGTCGTCAAAGATAAAAATGGAATTCGGAAGCGCCTCGCTCGATGGAATAACGTCACTATTATTAGAGAATGTAAAATAACCAATTTTATCGATCGATAATAGCAAATTTTCCAAGTATTGATATTTCGGTTGTTGAAGTGATTTCGAGTATATGTACACATTCTCGAAACGTACACCGTGTGGACTTTCTATCAAACTTATCAACACGTTAGTCTTACCGCAATTCGAAGGACCGCAAATGATACCGCGTATAGTAATCGGCAGCATGTTTCCATGCTTGCATATTTCTTTCTCGGATTACTCGTCTTTTATCGTCAAAATTTATCACTTTCATTATCGTCGCTTATCGCACGAACCGCATGTTTGCTCTCGCGAATCTCAAATCAGATTTTGGAAAATGAGTCATCGGGGCCCTATTTATAGAGGCGCATCGAATCAAAACCGCTCAGTCTCAAAAATGTTACTTCTTCTATCGGTTGACAGCGATATTCTCGAGCTTACCACCGAGCAGTTACAGATTATCCCCAAAATTGTTTTACTGGGAGACTTTGGTAGCTACGTGGAACAATTGTGGGACAAGCTTCCCGAACATATAAAAGCTGACTCAGAGGTACAACAATATAGTCGATGCACGCAACATTATAATTTGGCGTGGCAGCGAACACATTTCAACGGTCCAACATCGTTAATAAGAAATTGTGGCAAATGCCAGCAAAAATTATAAGAGGTAGTGGTTTGTTAAATCGTGCGATAAACGCACTTCTTATCGAATTACATATTCCAAGCTATCAGTTTTGTGGACCGGGAACTCATTTAGAAACACGATTGGCTAGAGGCGATCGAGGTATCAATCCATTAGATGTCGCGTGTCGCGAGCACGACATAGCTTATTCCCGAAGCAACGATCTCGGTCAACGACTCGTTGCGGATAATATACTCGCCACGAAAGCGCGAATACGTAATACCGCGAGAGATTCGACTCTTGGCGAAAGAGCATCCGCTACAGCTGTTTGGGCGGCTATGAAAGCAAAGACAAAATTCGGTATGGGGATGAAAACAAAAAAATCATCGATAAAGAGAAAGATTGTGAAAAAACGAATACTTCCTATAGCGAAGCGCGGTGGTATCTTACCAATTTTACCATTATTGGGAGTTCTCGGTTCGTTGGCTGGCGGAGCAGCGGGAATCGCGAAGGCGGTGAACGATAGCAAGGCGGCGCAACGTCAGCTCGAAGAAATACAACATCATAATCGCGCCATGGAAGGTCACGGACTTTATCTCGCTCCATACAAGCGTGGATGAGGGTTCTCAACAGCGGCTAAGAAAAAAAAACTTCAAAATAATGATAAAAATGACTGCCGATGTATCAACCAATGTACAATTGGAACAACTTGCAAGACATGCGTATACAATTTTTTGGAGGCGTTTTCATGCTCAATAATTTACCGATAATCGGTGTACGGCGCAATACGAGCGGTATTGTCAATTTGGATGACGTCGATAGTTCCGGTACTCATTGGGTTGCGTACGCAAAGAGGGGAGATCGTGTAGTATATTTCGATAGTTTTGGAAATCTTCGACCGCCCAAGGAATTAGTGCGATATTTTGGACAGAATGTTGCAAATATAGAATATAATCACACAGCCTATCAAAATTATAATCAAAGTATTTGTGGACAATCGTGTCTTCGATTTCTTCAAACGGTCAATGATCGATATGAATTTAAAGCCTGACAATTCACCGTCGCGACTCAGTATCCGTTCGACAGTTTTCCAGCATGTCACTCACATTTACGTTGACTGGCAAGAGTAGCGTTCTTGCTGTAAGCTACTTTCCGGCTATAGATTTAAACGATGGCGATTACGAGCTTGGTTTAACGGACTTTGAAACTTATCATACGATACCGAACGTGAGTTTTTAGAATAATAAATTTTACTTTGATAACGACGATAAGGAAATTACGATTCCCGAGGGATCGTACGAATTACACGCTATAAACGAATATCTCCGACGTGCAATTTTATGACATCGACGCGTAGTTGATTCCAACGATATTATTGATGACGAAGATGTCGCGCGAGAAGAGAATAAAGATGATATCGAAGAACACGGTGAATATCCAATAATGCTTCGCGCTAATCATAATACGATAAAGAGTGAAATCAAATGTGTCTATAGAATAAATTTTAGTAAACCAGACAACGTTGGATCGTTGTTGGGATTCTCATCGAATCGTATATTACAGCCTCGGAAATGGCACGAATCGGATATACCGATAAATGTTATTAGCCTAAATATTATTTGTATACAGGGTGAGTCATTTTAATCAACGCACGCAAATATCTCGTAAAGTAAGCAAGATGGAAAAAAATGTTTTATACAAAAGTTGTAGGGTTCAGAGGGGGACACATGACGAAAATATGGACTTGATCTTGAGTGACCTTTTCAAGGCCAAGTCAATGTGATCGATATTTTCTTAAATGGAACCCCACATTTTTTATTGCATATTCCTGTAGCTTATCTCGAAAGCTTTTCAAAACACTATAATAAAGTATTTTTTCGTTAAGTACTTTTTGAGTTATTTTATATTTTATTCTGACATATTTTGATATAAAAAATAAAATATCTCGTAAAATATTTAGTTTTTGATAATCTTACCGTAATACTTTTATGTACAGAATAATGAGACAAATCAATTAGTAAAAAAAAAAATTGTTTTTAAGAAAATGTATGTAATTATTTACTATGTATTTTTTAAAACAATTATTTGTTTTTTTCTTTACACTAATTGATTTGTCTCATTATTCTGTACATAAAAGTATTACGGTAAGATTATCAAAAACTAAATATTTTACGAGATATTTTATTTTTTATATCAAAATATGTCAGAATAAAATATAAAATAACTCAAAAAGTACTTAATGAAAAAATACTTTATTATAGTGTTTTGAAAAGCTTTCGAGATAAGCTACAAGAATATGCAATAAAAAATGTGGATTTCCATTTAAGAAAATACGATCACATTGACTTGGCCTTGAAAAGGTCACTCAAGGTTAAGTACATATTTTCATCATGTGTCCCCCTCTGAACCCTACAACTTTTGTATAAAACATTTTTTTCCATCTTGCTTACTTTACGAGATATTTGCGTGCGTTGATTAAAATGACTCACCCTGTAGAATGCAGCGTAACCACTGGCGCGTACAGCAATGACAAGCGCGTACACACGATACATGAATTTTCACCGAGCGTTCCGCCAGGATATAAGATATCGGAAACGCCAGCATAGATCATTTATCTACCGATCGTCGCACGGAGCATTACTGATTTAACGATACGCATTGTTGATCAAGAAGGACGGTTGCTCGATTTTCGATAAGAGAAAATTACCGTAAGATTGCATATACGGCGGCGACAAAAATAATAGCGTGTGACAAATGAAATGCTTGTGTTGAACGAAAGCACGGAGCACGCGAGAGACAATATCTTTACGAGGGACAATATTTTTGCGAGAAGGCGAGTGACTGCGGTATCGGGTACAATAATCAGATATCTGGTTACGCTAGAAAGAAGCTCAGCGCGTTGAATCGCGAGTTTTTAAAATCATTGGGATTCGTCGTACGAAATACTTGAACAATATGATTGACATCTTGAATATCGGAGGCGAACCGATCTTTGACGATCGTATCGTCAAGATTGAGACTCGTACGTACAATCCATACGCCAACACAACTCTTGGATATAGCGACAAGATACGAATACCGATACAACATCAAGATTTGTACACGTTTCCATGTGAGAGTTTTCTATACATCGAGGGGAAGTTGATGGTGTATAAAGTAGATGAAGGGGGAAGAGTGATATTGGGAAACAATTGTGTCGCGTTCATGTATGATGAACTTCGATATGAACTCGACGGTGTGGAGATTGACCGCAACAGAATAACTGTTGGAATAACTTCCACGATTAAAAACTATGTCTCTTTAACAGCTGAGAAAGGTAAAATCTTGGAGAATACTGCGTGAATATATCGCATAATGCTGCTGAAGCTTACTTCAATCTTTGCCGCTAAACATACTACTGGGTTTTTGCGAAGATTATAAGCGAGTTGTGATTAACGCTTGTCACGAATTAATTCTGATACGTTCGCGCAACGACAACAATTGCATATTTGGGCATACTTCGGCTGAAGCTGATATCGAATTATTCAAGATACAATGGCGTATGCCTCATGTAACATTGAGCGAGGTCAATAAACTATCCTTGCTACGCGCATTGGAAAACGGGCGATACTTGAATATGAGTTTTCGCTCTTCAGATCTATACGAATTTCCTCTATTGCATAATACGACCAAGCATTCGTGGACCGTGAAAGCCGCCTCTCAGCTGGAAAAATCGGGATTCGTGATCTTTGCGCTGCAGACTGGCAGAAAAAATGCTGTGTCAAAAGATATTACTGCATTCGACGACTGTAAATTGACCAACGTTAAACTCTATCTAAACTCGGAATTTTATCCCTACGATGATTTGAATTTAGATTTCGATAAAAATAGATTCGCCTTCTTGTTCGATATGTACTCCCGTTTTCGCAAATCTTATTACGGATGTGATAATAATGATGTGCTATTAAACATTTCAAAATTTTTACATTTCGGTCCTCTCGCGGTTATTGATTGTTCGCAACAAAACGAGTCTGTCAAAAATTCCACCGTGGACATGAGATTAGAGTTTGAGTGCAAGGGGGATGTACCGGCAAATACTACCGCCTATTGTCTCATCTTGCACGATCGCGTTGTCGAATATTGCCCATTGACCAACGTAGTTCGTAAAATTACCTAAATCAGCAAATATCCCCTCCACTTGCACAATTGCGTTGTCGAATATTGCCCATCGACCAACGTAGTTCGTAAAATTACCAAAATCAGCTAATATCCCCTTCAATGTCAAAAATATATAAAGATTGAGATTTTGACGATCGACAGCAGTCGTACATCATTCTTGCAATTGTACAGTAATATTATCAGCATGATCGCGCCAACGTTTGTGGATCTGCAAGGATTCATTATCGGGCGAAACTTTATCGTGAAGGAAGTAGCGATATTGAGAAATGGATTTGTTCTCTCTCATTACTTTTTTGCAAGTCCCGTACCATGGCGTGCGCTTACAAAATCTGAGAGATGCCAAGCTTCATGACTAGTCGGACATCACCATGGACTTCAATGGGAGGATGGAAACGTTCCATACAGCTTCGTTAGGCGTTTGATTACGAGAGCTGTGATGGGTGCGACAGAAAAGGAAGATGCAGCATCTCCTATCGTGTACGTTAAAGGACGCGAAAAACGAGAATGATTGGCCGATATACTTGATGCAAAAAACGACGTTATTATTGAGATCTTGGATGCGGACTATGAAGATATCACTTCGTTAAATAATCTAGATGTTACTAATACTATGCGCTGTGAAAAGCATTAAAAAATCGCGCTTTACAAATTGTATTTAAAATATTCAATTGGTGGACGAATCATCATAAAGATTCATCCAGACATTATTTAGAATAAAGTTTTGTTAAAATATATTTTTATTCTCTTTTATTCTTCCCTTTTCCTCTTTCTTAACCCGGTATGCGAGTATTAAATCTCAGTACATGATGTTAGATAGCAGCGTCAGCCATTTTTAATTAAAATATAGATGTTACATATTTATAAACATATAATTTTTAAAATATTTATTTTATTGGTATATAAGTAATTAATTTGTCGTTCCATGTAGTTGATAGTGGTTCGACAGTTGTTCAAAGTGATTCGATAGCTGTTCGATAGCGGTTCAGAGTGGTTCAATAGCTGTTCGATAGCTGTTGTGGTTTGCAGTGGTTTACAGCTTGTTGTGATTTGCCATATTATAATAATCCATTTTAGCATAATCTGCAATACTTATATCTTTCTCTCAACACACTCTGCTAGAGATATGAAAAATAATGAGGCAGATGAGACGTGATACTCCAGTTAGAAAGAGACAAAAGATATGAAATTATAATATATAATCAAGAGAAGTGTGCAACGTTATAGTAGTCTACGTTCTTACGACAATCTTGTTAAACCGTATAACGATCTCGTGCGCTTTGGCTGAAGAAAAAATCGTTCACATCGATGATACTGACAGTGATGATATTATAGAGATGGATATTTCAGACGAAGAATGGTCTGTTATAGAAATGCCGCCTGCTGAGGAAGACGGCAATATAATTGCGATTGTGGAGAATGATGTTATGGAGATAGACATTGCTGAAAAAGGGAACGAGGAGGGTTCCGATATAGAAATACCACCTTTAGAAGATTCAGATTACGATAGTGAATGCAGTAAAATTTTAATTGATATAACTAGAAGGACATTAAACCAAGTGGAAATTAATAGCTTGGATGAGGGGACAAAAATGTGTTGTATATATTTTTTTATACAACTGGCAATGTTAGGCTTTGCACATCATGTTTTCTACGGATAACGGACTTGTTTTCAAACATTTATGCTGTGCGAGAACATAAATCTACAAATTATGCTCTAATCCTAGGATCATTTTGTAGAGAGTGCCTCTTTATCAGATATTGTCGTGCAATATGTGTCCCATTTGCACAAATTAAACTAAAGCCATGTAAGTATCTTTTTTTAAAATTAATTTTTGTGAAGGACTATTTTGGCTGGAACCCGTGGGTTCAGCTGCCTATGGGCGCGTCTCCGGGTGGTGGATAGGACGTCTCCGAGTTGTTCTTCTGACTATCCGCGTAGACTCCTGGGTAGCGGTGGCTATAACTGGCCCTGTGGGGGTAAAACCCTGTCTGGGGCCAGTAAGGCTACTGTCGCGGACCACTCCCCAAGCCAAGTTGGGATCTATCGTGGGGAAGGCTGCGTGGCACTGGGGTTGCAGTGCCGTTAACGATGCCTCTGGAGTACTTTTGTGGTGGGGACCTTTCTAAATATAGAGGGCGCCTTTAATAACATCTCTCATGAGGTTGTTTGTAGGGAAGCAACGTTGCGGGGTGTCCCGCACAGGCTGGTTCATTGGATTAGGGGTATGCTCCGGTGGCGAGGTATAACGACGCTTGGCACTGTTAATGTCGGCGGCTGGGTTGATCGAGCGGAATGTTCTCTCCACTTCTGTGATACCTAGTAGTCGACGAACTATTTAGGAAACTAATGCCAGGGGCTTCTTTGCGCAAGGATATGCGGACTATCTGGCGATCATTGTGCGAGGACCCTTTCTGCAGGGCGTATCCTGTTTGGACACGGAACGATTGGACACCGCTCGATTGGACACCTAGTATTGGACACGGAACGATTGGACACTGCACGATTGCACACAGAATTATTGGGCACCGTACGATTGGACACCGCACAATTGGACACGCACACTGCACGATTGGACACTGCACGATTGGACACCGCACGATTGGACACTGCACGATTGGACACCGCATTATTGGACACTGCACGATTGGACACCGCACGATTGGACACTGCACGATTGGACACCGCACGATTGGACACGCACACTGCACGATTGGACACGCACACTGCACGATTGGACACCGCACGATTGGACACCGTACGATTGGACACTGCACGATTGGACACCGCATTATTGGACACCGCACGATTGGACACCGCACGATTGGACACCGCACGATTGGACACCGCACGATTGGACACCGCACGATTGGACACCGGTAATTATGCATAAAGAGGGCACAAGCAGAAGCATAAATTTTAGTTTTAAATCAGAAATAGGTATGGGTTAGATTATATCTTCCGGAAGTGGAGCCCCCCGAAGGGGGGGGCGGAACCCACTGTGTCCAATCGTGCAGTGTTCAATCGTGCGATGTCCAATCGTGCAGTGTCCAATCGTGCAGTGTCCAATCGTACGGTGTCCAATCGTGCAGTGTCCAATCGTACAGTGTGCGTGTCCAATCGTGCGGTGTCCAATCGTGCAGTGTCCAATCGTGCGGTGTCCAATCGTGCAGTGTCCAATAATGCGGTGTCCAATCGTGCAATGTCCAATCGTGCGGTGTCCAATCGTGCAGTGTCCAATCGTGCAGTGTGCGTGTCCAATTGTGCGGTGTCCAATCGTGCGGTGTCCAATAATTCTGTGTCCAATCGTGC
The DNA here is from genome assembly GCA_009859135.1 of Formica selysi. Lineage (NCBI taxonomy): Eukaryota > Metazoa > Arthropoda > Insecta > Hymenoptera > Formicidae > Formica > Formica selysi. Next base: position 88,805 of record WHNR01000131.1, on the reverse strand, counting down.
AGTGTCCAATCGTTCCGTGTCCCATACTGCGTGTCCAATCGAGCGGTGTCCAATCGTTCCGTGTCCAAACGGGTGTCACCCCTTTCTGGACACGCTTCTGGAGCTCACGCAGTGTGTTTATCGGGTAATAGAGGAGTGGTATGACAGCACTGGTCTCTCGGTTAATCCCCGGAAGACGGAGCTGGTTATATTCACTCGCAGATACAAGCTGGGCATTGTGGTAGGATCCACTTTGGGAGGCATCAGGCTGACACCGGCCAGGTCAGTGAAATATCTTGGAGTTATCCTCGACAGGAAGCTGACGCGGAAGGAGCACCTGAAGAATCGGTGTAAGAGCGTAATCTCTTAGTTCTGACTGCGCAGAAGATCTTTTGGCGAGATCTGGAGCTTTAGGCCGGTCTATTGGATCTACTCTGCCATTCTTAGACTTAGGCTGCTATATGCTTAGAGTACAGTTAATGTCGGCGAAAACAACGCTGGAGCACCTGAGGGCTCTCATCTTAAGAGGGGCCTTTGGTACTATGAGGACCACCAATTGCGGGAGTGCTGCTCGGCATCGAATCGCTTTTCCAAACGGTTGTTTCCGCAGTTGCATCGGCGGCTTACCGACTGAGATGTGAAGGAAAATAAAGGGTCGATACTCGGCATACCAAGCTTCCTGACGGGATCCTTTCCCGTTCTATCTTTAGTATGGAGCAAGACAGAATGTCAGCCATTCGTGCCCTGAAGGCGCCTTTCAAGGTATGTTTTCCGGAGCGGGAAGACTGGCTTATGCCGCAGGTTCCGATGCTGAAGAATGGGGTCATTCTCTTTACGGATGGGTCCAAAATTGGTTCGAGTTCTGGAGCAGGCGTCTATTGTCGAGGGAAAGGGATTAATGAGTCTATTCCATTCGGAAAATTCGCGACGGTCTTCCAGGCGGAAATAGTGGCAATTTTATGCTGTGTACAAGATCTTCTCGCCAATGTGGAGAGGGGCAGTCGCATTAGCATTTGTTTGGACAGCCAACCGGCTTTTACTTTTAGCCCCGACTTTTACCTACAAATTGGTCAGGGACTGGAGATGCACTTTGGGAAAGCTTGCGAAAGACAACGAGGTTGCTCTGGTCTGGGTGCCTGGGCACTCTGGCATCAAGGGCAACGACGCGGCAGACCAGCTTGCCAAGGTTAGTTCAGAGGCTGATTTGGTGGGACCGGAGCCGGCGATCGGTGTCCCCTGCTGCTTGGGCACGAGGGAGATCGACCGTTGGCTGCAAGATTAGCGTTTGACTTCTTGGAGAAGCGTAATCGGGTGCAGGCAGTCAAGGGCTCTCTCCGGGGACTCTTCAAAGGAGGGCCTCGCCGCCTGTATCAAAGTTTTAAGCAGACGAGAGGCTGTGCTAGTGATTTGCATATTCACGGGACAAGGCACTCTCAACTATCAACTACATAAACTAGGTTTCAGCACGAGGCCCAACAGCAGGAAATGTGGCGCACCGGATGAAACCAGTCTCCATGTGCTGTGCGATTATCCGGCATATGCCAGGGCGAGGTTTGAACTGTTGGGTTCAGCAGGGCGAAAGCATAGAGAGCCCTATCCCACCAAGTACAGAAAGGCGCTCCCACTGCAGCATCTCCCCACCAACACCTGAAGACCGGAGGAGCTCAGTGAGAGCTCAGCATCGAACATTACTATCCCGAACTTCGAACTGCTAACACAACTAACTCTTGAACATAGTAATCCGGCGTACGCGTCGACAAGTTTCTGTACAAGTCTTTAGGACTCTTATACACACTCTGCAACGGAGTTTACCAGCCGCTAGTCTGGCGACTGTAAAAATACATATTTAGCGTTGAGTATAAAATAAAGTGATCTTTTATATTGCAACGACTTCGCAATTATTTAACGACCGGCTATTCCTACATCCTCAATCAGCCGTCGTCTACTGTAGTCAGCAGATGCTGACAATTTCTTTAGAACCTTCGGAAAACCATCCATAGGAAGAAATCCGTGCTTAAACAGCATTTATTCAGCATATACTCAGATATAAAATCTGGTAAGTTAGGTAACACTGACTTTCAGTGACAAGTTGAAGCTTTCTGGTTCCTGGCAGACCCGGTGAATGCAAAGTGGCCAAAATAATATTTTTTCCATTTAAATAAAGTATAAATAAATATTTACCAGTAACGAATAAACTAAATATAATAGCTATTAGAGGAATAACAAATAACGTTGGGATAAACCAATGTTCGAGAGCGAGGCGAGATTGGAAAAGTGTGCGAGGATCTTGTGGTTCGCGGAAATTAAATCTCGCGAGTACAATTTACGGTTTTTAATTATTACCAAATAATTAACACAATCACAAATTATACGAAAAGTTCCAAAAAAGACAAGCGGTCGGTTATAGGCGGTTTCACAAATAGAATAGCGGTTGGTTATAAGCGGTTTTACAAATAGAATAGCGGTAGTCGTCGAGTACGAAACAAAGCGGGTATCGAAAAGCGGTATAACTAAATATGCGGTATAACTCAACGCGTAAGCGAGTGTCGGGCGCTCCTCATGAGCGGGCCCTTTTATAGCGGTTCTTTATTCTCTCGCTGCCAATAAGTTTGAACCTCCGAATTCGGTTCGCAAAATCAACGCGGCGCCAAACTTCATTGGCCGCCACTTGAAATATCGGCGCGAGATGACATTTAGCGCGAGTGATAGGCCGGTGGCCCGTACGTCACGGGCTACGTCACGGCCTCGCGCGTGTCGGCAGCAATGATGCCAGAATGGCCACGCTAGCAACACGCAACCGTAGTGGAGGGGATGACGCACACAAGCGCAAACCGCGTACGTGTGAACTCGGCGCTTCGGCTGGCTTCGGACAGCAGAAGAGGACAGACATACTGTTTTCTGTCTCTCTCCTTCTTATCGAGCCGGCACGAAGACCGGGCGGTACACGTCGCTTGGTCGCTTCTCGATTGTCGCTTCTTGCTATGCCTTAAATGTTTTTTTCAGCCTTTTTGTATGAGATATATTATCTATTATATATCTATTATATAATATATTTATGATTAAGATACGTATATAAATTACTTAAAGTTTTTAATCCACGTAAAAATGCATTTTAAATCGATGATTTGAAAGAAGGAATATCCGTGTGGAGACAACAAAAGGAAAAATCATACATTTTATTGTACGAAAAATGTATCAATTTTCCGACAAATGATTAAAAATAATGAAAAGTACTATAAGAAAGTTTAAATATTTAAAAAATATGTCATATAATAATATTTAACTTTAGTTTCTATACATATATATTTATAATATCGTTACGATACACAAACGTATATACGGACCACATATATACGTTTGTGTCGTTGTCAAACAATACTGAATGATGATTTTCCACACCACCTATATGAGGTACCACCAATGGCGCGTAAGATTTTTTTAACGTGGATCTTCGCCTGTAGCCATATATACCACATTAGATTATATAATATGCTCTGTTGTATCTGTCATTTATAGAATATTTTTTGCACACTTGCTTTTGCAAATGTGATGTCAATTAGTGACAATAATTTTTTACACACTTGTTTTTGCAAGTGTGATGTCAATTAGGGACAATAATTTTTTTACACACTTGTTTTTGCAAGTGTGATGTCAATTAAGGACAATAATTTTTTTACACACTTGTTTTTGCAAGTGTGATGTCAATTAGTGACAATAATTTTTTTACACACTTGTTTTTGCAAGTGTGATGTCAATTAGTGACAATAATTTTTTACACACTTGCTTTGCAAGTATGGTGTCAATTAGTGACAACAATTTTTTTGCACACTTGTTTTTGCAAGTGTGATGTCAATTAAGGACAATAATTTTTTTATACACTTGTTTTTGCAAGTGTGATGTCAATTAGTGACAATAATTTTTTTACACACTTATTTTTGCAAGTGTGATGTCAATTAGTGACAATAATTTTTTACACACTTGCTTTGCGAGTATGGTGTCAATTAGTGACAACAATTTTTTTGCACACTTGTTTTTGCAAGTGTGATGTCAATTAGTGACAATAATTTTTTTGCACATTTGCTTTTACAAGTATGATGTCTATTACAGACAAAATTTATTTTACGAACATATCATAACGCGAGAAAAGCTCTTTATTGTATTATATAAATAATAATGCCATAAATAATACTATTTATTTTATTTTAAACGTTATTATTGCATATTAGTAACCGAAGTACTAGCAATATCATTATCAGCAGCATATAGTGTTAAACTGCTCTTTTTCTTAGGACAAATAGAATATAATTTGTCTGACGACATGAGAGACAAATGGTTTTCATTTATCTCCATATCTAAAACTGTTTCTTTTCTTGCTTTTAATGCTGATTTTAACACACAACTAGCGTTTATACATGCAGACGAAAGCTTATTTCTTTTTTTTGTTTTTAAATCTGATAGCAAAGAAAACATTCTTTCTGGGTCGGCATTTGAATTTGGAAGTGATCTAACAGCATTTAAAAGAGACTTCATATTGGGATATGTACGTTTTAAAATTTCTTTCCACATTTCATCAAAGTTTAATTTTGAAAGATGTTCTTTTTCTGCTGTTGTAAAATCTAGATGTAAAGTATGCCACTCTTTTTTTAAAGCATTTTCGTCAAAGCCACCGAGGGTTTGAGCAATAAAAGAAACATCATTAAATGATGTTTCTCTGTCAATACTACATAATGCTGTGTTGAATTGGAAAACTGTTAATTTACATAAAAATTTATCTTTAATGGGCAATCTTTTACTAATTTCCTCGGCAGCAGTCACGTAAAATTGCAGACAATTATCTCGAACATTTCCAATTATGTCTGCGTGTCCTTTTTTTATTAAACTTTCGAGATATTCTTCACATTCATATCCTAAATTTATATCATTTAAAGATTTATGGTTTTCTTTTTCAGAAAATTTAAAATCATTACATACATTTTTTACAAGCTCTGGTTTCAAAAAATGTTTGGAAATTCTTATTAAAAGTTCCAATGACTTTGGCTACAACAAGTGAACTCTTGTCTCCACAGCTTGAACAAATGCATTAAAAGAATTAAAAAAATTTAAAATATGCTTTAAAAATAACAAATATGCTTTTACATCCGGATTTTCCATCACAGATAATGAATTGTCTCCTGATTTAGTTTTTTCACTTATAACCATTTCAGTCAAAAAAAGTTTCGTAGTATCCCAAAAATCAAGAAGTCTCACAACACATGAATGGTGAGATAGCCATCGTGTAGTAGATAATTTTAAAATTTTACGGTTTGTTTCCTGAAAACATTCAGTAAATTCTTCATAAATAGCAGCACGCTTAGGACTACTATTAATATAATTTGCTATCTTTTTTAAAAACTCCTCGCAATATTCCGGTATTCTAGCACATGCAGCATGTGCAGCTAATGCCGCGGAATGGCATGGAAATGGAAATATTAATAAATTTGTACAAAATTCTTCTAACTTTTTTTTAAATGAGAGATGTTTACCTGTCATGACAGATGCATTGTCGCATGACAAGGCAACAATATTTCCAAATGGAATGTTTAATTTCCACATTTCACATTTAAATGCATTAAATAATTTTTCCGCGCTACTATTTTTTGCGTCAATATTAATTAATTTAATTAATTGCGTGCGAATGTCTAATGTTTCAGGATCAACATACCGTACAAGAAACGTCATCCATTTTTCATTACAGATATCAGATGTTTCATCAATAAAAATGGAAAATTTAGTATTTTGAATGCTGTTGACCACACGGTTCGTCTCGACCGGACACAATACATCCGAAATAATATTTTTACATTTTGTTCGACCCATACTCATACTTTTTAATACGTTAGGATCTTTTCCTATTTGTTGAAAAAAGTTAAGGATATCTTTTGCCGTTTGATGCGAAATATTCTTATCAGCAATTGATGCGGCATATCGAATTTCTGCTGATTTTTTCCGGTCTTCAAACGGCAAAAGTGAGTTATCCATCATGTTGATATTTTCATCCATGTTCATTGTTTCTGTCTTCTTTTCTTTACATATTTTTATATGTGCTTCGGATTCTGCGTGACGATAAATGCGAGATAAATCACCAATCATAGATTTATTACAAAATGAGCAAAAAAATGTATTAATGCCATCTGATATTTCACGTAACCATGGCTGAAATAATTCGATCTCTAGCCATTGTGCTTTAAATTTATATTTATATTTTGATATATTTTTATGTGAACTTATATCAATATTATCTAATAAAGTATTTTCTTTAATATTATTTTTGTGACACGCAGAATTCGCATGTCTTAAAACATGTGTGTTGCACGAAATATTTTTATTACATATGATGCAATGATAAAAACCATCATCAGAAGATACTTTACGTATCCAACATTTAATTCTATCATCACTAAGCCAAGCTTCTGAAAAGCTTCGCTTAGATTTTTTTCTTAATTCATCACACATTTTTATAACAAAAAGTAGATAGAAACAAAGAATGAAAGAAGAATGAATAAAAGGAAAGATAAATAATAAAAAAATAAATAGAAATAATATAGAAATATAGAAATAAATATAGATATTTGAAATAATCGGGACTTACAATCACAATTGCTTCAGCTTCTTGGGTACCAAGATTTTACAAGACACGTATAAAAAAATACGTTGACTCGCAAAGAGCAACAAGATTATCTGACAGAAGCGCCGTGAAACAGTAGCAATCCAACGTATGAAACAAATACGCGGCGTACGAAACAAATGCACGGTGTATGAAACAAATGCGCGGCGTACAAAACAAATAAAATAATGCCGAGTGCTTCAGTTCGCTGTGAAACATTGCCGTGACACAATGTACAATCATCATGTCCCGTAAGTAAATAAAATTATTATTATTTGTATTTCTTAAGAAAGTTTAATATTTAATTTTTATCTTCTCCTTTCATTTACATAATATATTTTATTTTTATAGAAGAAATAAATGGAGATACTGCAAATTTGCAACAGTTGATGCAACAGTTGTTGCATCAACAAAAATTGCAAGAAGAGAGGCAGCAACTGTTGCATCAACAATTGCAATATTTGCAAAAGAAGCAGGAGGAGCAGCAGCAGCAGCAGCAGCAGGAGCTGCAGCCACAGCCGTCGCCCGAAAAAATGGATGAAAATGGTATATTTTTATTATTTATTCTTTTTCATTAAAATATTAATAAATATGCATAGTTATATTATTATTCATTGTTTATTACTTATCTGTATATATCTATTTTTTTAGACATACATACAAGAAGAGCAGGCGGCCGATCCCGCGCCCGCTGGTATTACCAGCGGGGTGGCAGGGGATTTAAAAATAAAGGTAGTGGCCGAGGAAGGGGCGTCCCTGGCGGCCGAGGAAGAGGCGTCCCTGGCGGTCGAGGAAAAGGCGTCCCTGGCGGCCGAGGAAGAAATACGTGGGCCGTAGTGGTCCCACAGTAATAAAAAATTATATTTTTAATTAAAAATAAAACAAAATAAAAATTAATAAAAAATAATATATAATTGGGGAATAATTATTTAAAGAATTTTTTCCTTTATCTTTTTTCCTTTATATAAAATAAAGCATATTATATAATCTAATGTGGTATGATATGGCTACAGGCGAAGATCCACGTTAAAAAAATCTTACGCGCCATTGGTGGTACCTCATATAGGTGGTGCGGAAAATCATCATTCAGTATTGTTTGACAACGACACAAACGTATATATGTGGTCCGTATATACGTTTGTGTATCGTAACGATATTGTAAATATATATGTATAGAAACTAAAGTTAAATATTATTATATGACATATTTTTTAAATATTTAAACTTTCTTATAGTACTTTTCATTATTTTTAATCATTTGTCGGAAAATCGATACATTTTTCGTACAATAAAATGTATGATTTTTCCTTTTGTTGTCTCCACACGGATATTCCTTCTTTCAAATCATCGATTTAAAATGCATTTTTACGTGGATTAAAAACTTTAAGTAATTTATATACGTATCTTAATCATAAATATATTATATAATAGATATATAATAGATAATATATCTCATACAAAAAGGCTGAAAAAAACATTTAAGGCATAGCAAGAAGCGGCTCGATAAGAAGGAGAGAGACAGAAAACAGTATGTCTATCCTCTTCTGCTGTCCGAAGCCAGCCGAAGCGCCGAGCTCACGCGTACGCGGTTTGCGCTTGTGTGCGTCATCCCCTCCACTACGGTTGCGTGTTGCTAGCGTGGCCATTCTGGCATCACTGGTCGGCAGCCATTTATCGCGCGGCTAACCGACAAAGTTGTTTTCGCGTTTTATTATTGTACTTGTTTGTGACATGGGCTTTGTTGGCACTAAAAACTTCGAATAATAATGACGATAACAACAATTTGTTTGTTTCTTCGAGTTGTTTTTTGACTTTGATCGCGATGAAATAACTATGCGAAGCCCATGTCGCAAAGATATAATTAATTTACATGTATTTTAATGCGATCTCAAACATTTCCGCCCGCCTCGGCACTCCGTGCCGAAATAAATTCCAAGGGACAGGTGTCGCGACTTGGCCCATAAAGTTCGATTGATTAGCGCGTTCGATCTGGAATGCGTGATCGAGTGAAGCGGGGTGGCGAGCGGGAGTGCGGGGAGAAGCGCTCATTCAGAGTGAAGTTGTGTATCGCGTCGCATACGTTTATGCACGAGTGCGGTGTTATTGAGTTCATGTGATGAGTGGATAATTCACAGTGAGAAAATTATACAAGTGAACAGGCGAAATTGAAAATGTATTAGCGGAAGGCCATGCATTCGTGCGTGCGGTTGTGAAATTGACGATTTTTAAAGTGCGGTGAGTGCGTGGCAGCGAGGAAGAAAATAGAAAATTGATGTGAAGGCATAAGAATATCGACGCATCGAGAAAAATGTTACGACTTGTGAATTATAGATTTTTGTATTCAAAATATGTATGCGACATAAACAGATATCTATGTAAAGTCGTTGCTTCTACGAAACGATAGAACAGAAATAGAGTAGAAATCCAACATATTTTCTGTCTCTACTTTTTCGTCTATATTTAACACAATGCGAAAAGCTTGTATTTTATTGCTCTTTCCAAAGTATGCACATATCCTTGACAATTACTCTACATAATGATATCGGTAATGTAACTATAAAGCGTTGGTAATATACCGACACTTTTAGTTACACTTGGATGAGGGCGTTCACCCGTTGGAGTTCGCCCATCGCTCCGGCATCCTCTTAACGTGGTCAATATCAACGTGGTCAATCGGGACCGTGGTCAATCGGGACTGTGGTCAATATCAATGTGGTCAATCTCAATGTGGTCAATCAGGACCGTGGTCAATATCAACGTGGTCAATCGGGACCGTGGTCAATCGGGACCGTGGTCAATCGGGACCGTGGTCAACATTAACGTGGTCAATATTAACGTGGTCAATATCAACGTGGTCAATCGGGACCGTGGTCAATATCAACGTGGTCAATCGGGTCCGTGGTCAATTTGAACCGTGGTCAATCGGGACCGTGGTCTATCGGAACCGTGGTAAATATCAACGTGGTCAATCGGGACTGTGGTCAATCGGGACCGTGGTCAATATCAACGTGGTCAATCGCAACGTGGTCAATCGCAACGTGGTCAATCTCAATGTGGTCAATCGGGACCGTGGTCAATATCAACGTGGTCAAACGGGACGCTCCCTACGGTGCATGATGCGTTTTCTCCTCCCATCGCAAAACAAAAAAAAAGAAAAAGGTTACAGTTACCTCGTATTGCAATTTTGCCTGTTTTTTTTCCTATGTATGTTTTGTCCGTCGCACTTTGGAGCGGATGCGATTTCTCGGTCGTTCAAACAATGAATAGGTTAAGTTCTTATTTTAATTTTCTATAAATGGTTTTAATTTGTTTATGTGCATGCGAACTGTCTTCCTCCCCTTTTTTATCGTGTAGTTTACGTCTGAATTTTTTTTCAATTATTACGTACGGTCCGGTCCATAGAGATTCAAGTTTTTTAGATCGTCCGCGTCGGAGGGTCCCGTCATACATTAGTACTTTGTCGCCGACTTTAAATTTTATTTCTCTAGTACTTTTGTCGTACTGTTTTTTGGCTTTAATTTTTTCTCCCTTGATATTGTTACGTCCTGCCGACTCCACGATTCCTTCCTTCCGCGAAATTGCGGCAAGGATCGTCGATTGGCAATAAAAATAAGTCTTTCGGTAAATAGAACATCTTGCACCACATAACGTTTTAAACTTTAAACATTTCATCATTTATCAGTAAATATATCTATGAGTAACCGCGAGAAAAACAAAAAGATATTAGGCCGATCAATAGATATTCCATATATAGACTTTCCAGCGAAGAGACGATGAAATCACCTTACGAAATATCCGCATCATCATCGATAAAAATCATAGACCTTTGCTATTCACCTCAAAATCACGTGTGCAAGGGTCCATCGGAAAATGTTCACCTTCGACCAATCGACGAACTATAAAAAGGGAGCCCGCGAGACTCCAAGATCTCAGTTCTCAGTTTTCATCAAAGTCACCCGGTTGACGAATCAGTCCGGCAGTAAGTTATTTAACTAGTCAATCTACAAGTCGGTTAGTTAGTCCGTTCTCAGTGTCGTTATTAAAAGTCATTTACATCGCGAACTGTGACCAGTGTCTTGTTCAACGGCATCTCTCTCGACCACGAACGATAATCTCCGAGTTAAGCTGCCCGTCCGTCTTCTACTTGAAAAGAGTAAGTCGCAACCAATCAGTTTTTTTTTCTTTACGCGAATTCCAACTAGGAATTATCATTTATAATTTTCTATAGTGAAAAAGATCACCTTGCGTATCTCGATCAAGCGACTCCATTCGCGAGCCAAGTATATACATCGAGTTTATCGCAGGACTCGGAGGGCGTTGGCACAAGCTGACTTAAAAACGATTAGGATAGCTAACCAATATATCGCTAAAATCAATCATAATTTAATGAAAGCGAATAGAATTGTTAGAATAATAAATAGAATTAACAATCACGATTACGATTTCGTACACATCTACAGACATTCTACCGATCTCATTACTCCAAGTTCTCCTCCCTATTTTTCCCCCTCCTACTCCCCTGAATATTCTTCCTTGCCTTCTCCAAACCTACCTCCCTCCCCGCGATCATTCTCTTCACTTTCAGCAGTGATCCTCGATAATTCTCATCCCCTCTCGGATTACATAGACCAGGCAATCCAAGAATTTATCGATGAGCTTCCTGACTTGGAAGCAGCATCGTCCTACCAAGAATAACACAATTTAAAGACCTCCATATCCCCTTCGTTCAATAACCCATTTCCTCACTAACCTACTTTTACACTATGTTTTTATTTTTTTTTTTTCGAAAGATAATAGAAGATATTGTATTTACCAGCCAGAATTCTAATCTTAACGATAGAGCCTTTCCCAACTCAGTCTGGCTGATGTCCCCCGAACCATTGTAACACCCGCGGAGCGATAAGCACAACCACACACAAACACTCACACTCACATGATAAATGTTATCACTTGCTACATATATATATACAGGGTGTCCCAAAGCACCCTTTACAACGCTCGTGAGCAGGTAGAGCACAGTAAACTGAACAGAAAAGTCCTGTACCATTTTGCAATTTTCGCAATAATTATTGAAATATTAATTAAAAAAGATTGGCGAATGAGCGCGCGTTTCGCGCGACTAGACCGTGGGACGTACGCTCTAGGCGTGCCAGCGGCGAGCTTCGCAGTGTCGCACGGCAACGAAAAGTTTGGTGGCCCTGCGACGAGAGTCGGGGTACGCGCGAGCAGCGAGCGGCCATTAATAACAATTATTAAATGATTTAGATAAATAATGCTAATTAAATGCTTGCTTAACAATTACAAAAAGAATTAATTATTGAATAATAATATATTATTATTATTATTATTTTATTATGATTTTTAATTATTTTTTTACGTTTCGTGGAAAAAGAAACGATAAGAAAGATAAGAGAATTTGATGCTGCAATAATATACTTACAAAAGGAAACGATCGAGAATCAATTGTGAATTTACGATCCTTCATCAAGGTAGGATTCATAACTACGGTAAAACACAATAAAAAATTAAAATTGTGAATGCTGAAAATTAGATATCTATGAAAAAGAAACAAAGAATCTATCGTGTGAATTTACGCTTATAAGCTTTCGTTAATTTATTATTTACAATTACTATAGAAAACAATGTAATCGATTCCTATCGTTTTTTTTGGTTCCTTCGTCAGGATTGCGACAAATGTTCATACAAAAATATTCGAATACGCATATCAAAAAATATAAAGCCTCCGCTAGTATAAAATAATAAACGTTTCCCGTTTCATGTATTGAAATAAAATATCTTATTTACCTCATGTATCGAAATAAGATATCTTATTTCGATACATGAGGTAACGATTATAACTTGTAATCGTTGTGCTCTGCTTGAGATGGTTCTACTTATATTTTCCCGAAATAAAATTATTACGGCCTTTAATAGTATTACGTCGGACATGGCGCACCGTGCGACGCGACAAATAACTGGAAGAGTCGAACTCTGCTTACAAGCACGAGGAAGACACTTCGAACAGTTATTGCATTAAATTTTGAGAATGGATTAGGCCTACTAGGGAAACCACTTAAAAAAAAACGCGCCAAGCTATCTACCTCAAGGTGGTGTGGAAACGATAGCGTTTCCTTGCCACAAAATAATTTTATTTCGGGAAAATATAAGTAGAACCATCTCAAGCAGAGCACAACGTTACAAGTTATAATCGTTACCTCATGTATCGAAATAAGATATCTTATTTCGATACATGAGGTAAATAAGATATTTTATTTCAATACATGAAGCGGGAAACGTTTATTATTTTATACTAGCGGAGGCTTTATATTTTTTGATATGCGTATTCGAATATTTTTGTATGAACATTTGTCGCAATCCTGACGAAGGAACCAAAAAAAACGATAGGAATCGATTACATTGTTTTCTATAGTAATTGTAAATAATAAATTAACGAAAGCTTATAAGCGTAAATTCACACGATAGATTCTTTGTTTCTTTTTCATAGATATCTAATTTTCAGCATTCACAATTTTAATTTTTTATTGTGTTTTACCGTAGTTATGAATCCTACCTTGATGAAGGATCGTAAATTCACAATTGATTCTCGATCGTTTCCTTTTGTAAGTATATTATTGCAGCATCAAATTCTCTTATCTTTCTTATCGTTTCTTTTTCCACGAAACGTAAAAAAATAATTAAAAATCATAATAAAATAATAATAATAATAATATATTATTATTCAATAATTAATTCTTTTTGTAATTGTTAAGCAAGCATTTAATTAGCATTATTTATCTAAATCATTTAATAATTGTTATTAATGGCCGCTCGCTGCTCGCGCGTACCCCGACTCTCGTCGCAGGGCCACCAAACTTTTCGTTGCCGTGCGACACTGCGAAGCTCGCCGCTGGCACGCCTAGAGCGTACGTCCCACGGTCTAGTCGCGCGAAACGCGCGCTTATTCGCCAATCTTTTTTAATTAATATTTCAATAATTATTGCGAAAATTGCAAAATGGTACAGGACTTTTCTGTTCAGTTTACTGTGCTCTACCTGCTCACGAGCGTTGTAAAGGGTGCTTTGGGACACCCTGTATATTGTATCCGAACTTTTATTTTTCTAATGAATAAAATTATATTTTGTTTAACTACTTAACCAATTCTTAACCCCTCTCTCGTTCCCAGTACGAAGATCGCACTAGGTCCCATCCCGCGTAAAAGGGATTAAATTCCCTGACCGAAAAGGGACCACCGAGCGAACGTCTGAATAAACAGCGTAATAGCGACCCGAACGGTCGTTTACCTGGTTTTCAGACCTAAGAGTTCGTTCGACCCGATTCTTACGCCGCAAAGCGCTTGATTTCGGGATAATTAAGATAGTTGTTGCGCCCTTCCATCGACTCATCCTTTTTCGAGTCTGGACGTAACATACTGTTCGTAAATTTTGGGGGCTCAGCCGGGATTGTAATGTGCGATCTTTTAAACTGGAATGAGTAAAGGGACAAGAGGTACAGCTGATAAAGACGAAGTAGAACGAAATTTTCAGCTTGCTCAAGACACATACAATCGAACAAAATCTAACAAATCAGAAACACATCACACTTCCACTCCTAATAAAACTACTAAAAACATTAATTTTTCATTAGACGAAACCGTAATTGAAAAAGATTTTGAGAAAAAGTTTAGCGAAATAGCGGCCGAGTCTCATTTTGCCGATTCCTGCGATAAGACTATTATACCTGAATTTAACAAATACGAAAAAAAGAAAGACCCGAGCGGTACCGGCGGCAACATGACTCAAAATAATCCTTTCGCTACTTTGAAATACGCGGTCGAAGCCGTCCCTTATTTTGACGGTCAAAATATTCCATTAAATTATTTTATCGAGGGATGTGAAGAAGCAAAATCTATGTTGCCTAGTGAGGCTGAATTACAGTTTACTAAAATAATAAGAACCAGGATAATAGGGGAGGCTCGCCGAACTATACAAGGTCAAGATTTTGATAGCGTTTCTCAATTAACTAAATATTTAAAACAAATTTATGGACCAGCAAAAAACGTTTATCAATTACAAGGGGAATTGGGTTGTATATATCAAAAGGGTGATGAAGATGTAATTACTTATGCAAATAGAGTAAAGATTCTTGGAAAACAAATTTTAGAAACATATAGAAGTTCGGGAAACGTGTCTGACCAAAATATTAAAGCATCATTAGAAAAGGACATGTGCAAGTGTTTTATTAGAGGATTAAAACCAGAAATTGAACAACGAGTTGCAAGAAATTTATTAAATGTACAAGAAACTGCAGCCGACGCTTTAAGGATAGAGAGAGAGCTCCGAGAAATGACAAATTTACGACAGGGAATAGATAACAGTTCAGGTAGACAGAAAACTAACAATCTAAAAGAAATTTGTCAAATCTGTTATAAGGAAGGGCACGTAGGCAGTAACTGCAAGAAATATTTACAAACATCTCAACAAGTTAACAACCAGATTGATTTCGGAACCACGATATTAGTATGTCAAATTTGTAAAAAACGTGGGCATGGAGCAGAGAAATGCCGCTTTCGCGATCCACAACAACGCCGACCGGTAAATGTAGTTCAAGGGAAAATAATAACTTGTCAATTATGCTTAAAATCCGGTCATGATGCAAAATCTTGCCGACAGAATAATACAACCAATAACAATAAAATCTCGGTAATTTGTCAATGGTGCGAAAGACCCGGCCATTCTGCAAATAATTGCTGGAAGAAACAGAACGAACAACGTTATGCGGGAAATAAAACTCGCGTAACTTGTCAAATTTGCAACAACTTCGGACACATTGCTAAAGATTGTCGATCAAAACTAAACCAGCAAACGGGATCTAGGAATTCTTTATTCTGCCGCTATTGCAAGGAGCAAGGTCATCTTCTCGAAAATTGTCAATTACGCCATGCCAGTAATTTTCGGAAAAAAGAAAATAATCAGGGAAACTACAACGGCCCCTCGACGTCGGGTGCACAGCAGGGGTCCGAACGAGAGCCGCACCCGTCCAAAACTCAGGTAGCCAAGTAGACAAGGACAGAACTACCATAAGGCCCGTGACTGTAAACCTCGACAAATATAGTCGCGTGCCTACCGTTCAAATCAACATCGATAATTTAACTACTAGTATAACTTTTATGCTAGACACGGGATCTGGACCTAATATAATTAAAGAAAATCTCGTTCCCGAAGAAATAAATATTAATTACACTAATATCCTCAAGTTGAACGGTATAAATAATTATCCTGTGTACACCTTAGGTGAAATTACATTAACTCTTTTTGAAATACCGGTTATATTTCATATTGTATCTAACGATTTTCCAATCTCACAATCCGGCATATTAGGAAACGATTTCTTTAAACAAACTTCATCGAAAATAGATTACGCACAAGGGCACTTGGATGTCTCCGGAATCAACATACCTTTCTTATCACCTGAAGCCATTATAGTAGCTCCGCGATCCGAATCATTATTTTATGTAAGAATAGAAAATCCAGAACTAAAAGTAGGATATATACCGAGACTAAAGGTGGCACATGGAATTTATTTGGGAGACACCATCGTGGAGAACGTTGCCGGAAAGGCATATTTAAACGTTATAAGTACTTTAGATGAAGAGGCGGAAGTACATGTTCCAACTTTGCGCCTAAAATCATTGAGCGAATTATTAGACGATCATGATTCAAAAATTGAGGCTCTAAATAGTCCAGAAGAACCAAGGAATAAGGAAGAAGAAACTACTTACAAA
This sequence comes from Formica selysi, assembly GCA_009859135.1. Taxonomy (NCBI): domain Eukaryota; kingdom Metazoa; phylum Arthropoda; class Insecta; order Hymenoptera; family Formicidae; genus Formica; species Formica selysi. The sequence goes on along the minus strand of WHNR01000131.1, from coordinate 72,402 downwards.
TTCGACGATTATGAAAATAATATGAATATTGAAAATGAAGGTGAAAATATGAAGGAAGAAAATATTATTATCGAAAAAATTAATTATGAAGACGAAGAAAAAACCTTAAATGAAGAAGGAAATAAAAATAAAAATAAAATTAAAAATAAAGACAAGATCAAAAATAAAAATGAGAGGAAAAATAAAGAATTGAATGATTCAAAAATCTCTGGAGAGGGAAATTACCAAACCTCTCCTGAAAATCTAATAAATCCAACCATTCCTGGAGGGGGAAATTACCAAACCTCTCCTAAAAATTTAATTAATATAAAAACCCTCGAAGAGAGAAATTACCAATCCTCTCAAAAAGGGAATAATTCTAGGATTTCGGAGGGAAATTTCCAAACCTTGTCAGAAAATCCTAGCTCCGTCGATTGCGAGGAGGAAAATTATAAAACCTCACTACGTATTTCGGCAAAACCTTATTCCAAAAAGGGGAGAAGTCCTTTATCCTCCCTGGATACCAAATTTCCTAAGGTTGGACTATTTAAAGAAGAAAATGATAATGAATTAAAAACCTCTCATGTTACAATAAAAGACCTCCTTGAAGAGGCTCAAAGATATAATTTAAAAATTAAAAATTCGAATCTACGAAATATTAAAAATAAAAATAAACCGTCTTCAAAAATCCTTATATCCTTGTTGAATAAATCTCAAGAAATTTTAGAAAAATTTATGCGAAAACGCAAAACAAGATATAAAAGAAAACAAGAAGTTGAAAATTATAATTTGCATAATTGTCTAACAATCTCCGAAGAAAAAGGAAAGAATCGACCCGCCGAAATCATAGAATCATTGCGATTAGAACATTTAAATGAAGCAGAGAGAAAAAGCATTATAAAATTAATAACGGACAGTCAAGATCGATTTCATATTCCTGGAGAAAAATTAACCGCAACTCACGTATTACAACATCGAATACCTACTACAGATGACCAACCAATAAACACTCGTCAGTATCGATTTCCGCAAATTCATAAAGAGGAAATAAACAAGCAGGTAGAAGAACTGTTAGAAGGAGGAATTGTAAAACACTCACAATCACCATATAACACGCCTATATGGATTGTACCTAAGAAAGAAGACTCCAAAGGAAATAAACGATGGAGAATGGTATTAGATTTTCGCGCTTTAAATGATAAAACTATCGGAGACGCATATCCTTTACCAAATATCGTCGATATATTAGACCAATTAGGAGGAGCTCGATATTTTTCAGTATGCGATTTAGCATCTGGATTTCATCAAATAAAAATGAACCGCGAAGATGGTCATAAAACAGCTTTCACTACTCCTTTTGGACATTACGAATTCGACCGAATGCCGTTCGGTCTAAAAAATGCTCCGGCTACTTTCCAGCGCCTAATGGACTTAGTATTAACTGGGTTACAAGGCAAAGAATTATTCGTTTATATGGACGATATTGTTATCTATGCAACGTCTTTAGAAGAACACGAAAGAAAATACAACGCTTTAATGGAACGTCTACGAGAAGCTAATTTAAAATTACAGCCAGACAAATGCGAATTTTTAAAAACGGAAGTAACTTATCTGGGACACGTAATCAGTAAAGACGGAGTAAAACCAGATCCGAAAAAATTAGAAGCGGTACAACGATTTCCAAGACCTAAAACACCTAAGAATATTAAACAATTTTTAGGACTTGCAGGATATTACAGACGCTTTATACCGAATTTTTCAAAATTCGCCAAACCATTAACAAATTTATTAAAAACCGACACCCGCTTCGAGTGGACATCTGTGCAAGAAGAATCTTTTGAAGTTTTAAAACAAAAACTGTGCGAAGAGCCAGTACTGCAATACCCAGATTTTTCCAAATCATTCATTTTAACGACCGATGCATCTGGAATAGCCGTCGGAGGAATCTTATCACAAGGAGAGATAAATAAAGACCTACCGATAGCATACGCCTCACGAACCTTAACAGATAATGAATTAAAATACGATACATACGAAAAAGAAGCACTAGCTATTGTATATTGCGTTAAACATTTTCGACCATACTTATACGGAAGAAAATTCACTTTAGTTACAGATCATAAACCATTGATGTGGTTTAAAAACGCACAAGACGCAAATATGCGAATACTTCGTTGGAGATTAAAATTAGCAGAATATGATTATGAGGTTGTATACAAAGCGGGAAAAACAAACGTAAACGCAGACGCATTATCCAGAAATCCTGTAAATATCGAAGAAATAGATTGTAAAATTATAAAAAACAAGAAACTTTTAAACCCAGATAACCCTAAAGATGCACGATTAATTGCCGAACTATTAGAAAAATCCGATAGCGAAGAAGAAGAAGAAGAAGATGACGACTTCCATTTATATCTTTCCGATATGGAAGAAAATGAAGAAATAATAGCTGAAAGCGATTTATTAAATAACAATAACGATACTCTTCCATTTACACAAACAGAATTAAACGAACCAGATTATTTATCAATTACTGAAAAAGCTTTAATACACGATCCTCCTAAACAAAATAAAATTCAAACAAGAAGCCGAACTGCAAGACAAAGTATTGAACAAAATAAAATAACCAACGAATTGCATAGTGACGAGGGAGAGATCGAAGAAATCGAAGAAAGAAATGATCCGCCTGATAAAATTTCTGACAGTGAAAAAGAAGACGAAGAAGAAAATGAACAAAATATTATTAACAAAAATTTAAAATCAAGAAAAACGAAATCTGCATTTATTGAAAATAGAATAATTCATGGTAATGTCATAGACTCTCGAGAATTATTATTTTTACGAAAAGATAATATAGTATATTTCGTCGACACCCAGGGAAGACCTTTAGATTCAGGCTCGCAAAAACTTTTCGAACGAAAAGAGCTTCCAAATCTAGGATCCCTTGTTCTAGGAAAGGTTAAGGCCATAAAATATAAAAATCATTATCATGTGGCTTTACCTGTCAGCGAAGAACAACGAGAAGGCCCTACAGCTACTCTTAAACAAATTGTTAAAATCTTAACAGACTTACGGAAAATAACCGAAGATTTAAAATTAGAAACATTTAGTATTGCAAAAACCGAGTTTATTAATAATGTTCCATGGAATGACGTCAAATCACATATACAATCAATATTCACCGACGCTCCTACTAAAGTTATTATTTGCCACGGACTAATTAAATATCCACCGAAAGATTTACGTTCCGTTATAATCAGCGAAATGCATTGCTTACCGACGGGAGGACACCGGGGAGTCACAAAAACTTATAACAGAATAAAACATAATTATTACTGGGAAAACTTGAAAGCAGATGTTCAACGGTATATACAGCAATGTTTACAATGTCAATTGAAAAAACTTGTACGAGTAAAAACGAAACAACCAATGATAATCACAGACACACCAGGATCTTCTTTTGATAAAGTAGCCATGGATATCGTAGGCCCTTTACCTAAAACTGAAAGGGGAAACGAATATATTCTAACATTACAAGATCAATTAACTAAATTTTGCATGGGAATACCATTACCGAATCAAACTTCCGAAACCATCGCAGAAGCTTTTGTAGATCGATTTATTTGCGTACTTGGAGCACCAAAAGCAATATTAACAGATCAAGGCAGAAATTTCCTTAGCGATCTAATAAAGAAAATTGCAAAATTATTTAAAATTCGTAAATTTCGCACAACAGCCTTCCATCCTCAATCAAACGGATCATTAGAAATATCACATCATGCATTAGGCGAATATTTAAAACAATACGCGAATGAACAAAAACAATGGGATAGATGGATTAGCCTTGCCATGTTTAATTATAATACGAGCGTACATGAAGCAACGAAGCACACTCCATATGAGCTGGTTTTTGGAAAGATAGCACGTGTTCCATCGAACGAACTTCTACCTCCTGGGGATAAATTAGCAAATTACGACGAATATTTAATAAATCTTGTAACTCAACTTCACGCAATTCAGGGAAATGCTCGCGATAACGTTATTCAAGCTAAAATTAAATCAAAAAATTATTACGATAGAAAAATCAACCCACAAACTTTTAAACCGGGAGATCAAGTATTTTTATTAAAAGGTCCAAAACCGGGCAAATTCGGAGATCAATATACTGGGCCTCACGAAGTTCTAGAAATTTTTAATAAAAATAACGTCAAAATTAGAATAAAGAAAAATAGCCGAGTTGTACATCCTAACCGCTTACGAATTTCATATATCAAACCTACCGATAAGGAATAATTATCAAAGAAATAATTATGTAAACTTTCAGATGGACCTCAACATTAAGCGACTAATTGCGATACTGATAGTGCTAATAAAAATTTATCAAACTCTTGGAATAATAGGGTATGACTGCGGATCTTCTTCAGCAAATCTAACGACACTATCTTTATTAACCATCGAAGAGTGTGACATTCCACCGCAAGATGTTAAACGTGAACAAGTATATATACAGTTGCTCCAAATTAACGAATTTGAATCTGTGAAAGTAATACAGTGTAAAGTTGAAATTGACCGATTAATAAAAAAATGTGGAATGTTCTCTCACACCATGGATGTATATAACGGAAAATATTCATACATAGAAGAAATACCTCGCGATATATGCAGAAGAATGCACGATTATGGTACCTATCAAATGGCAAATACTTATATAACTGGCTTAAAATCAAATCAAACCACTACACGTCCAATAACACTCGCTGGCAGTGTGGACAACGACGGAGGCTGTATCGGAGGAGCATATTCCGATCCTTATGGAACATGGACAGACGTAATAGTACTTGCAAGCGTAAGAATTACACTACAAGATTATATAGCAGACGTAAAAATAAACACTAACCGAGTGCAGCTCAGGTCAGGTGTAGCATGTAAATTTGGCTCCACACACTGTACAGATGTAGAAGGAGGAGATACGTATTGGGATCCAGTACCTACCGATACTTGCAAACTTTATAATTTCGGAATATTATTCGAGGGGTACGCATACAAAATAGTCGATAAAGATAAAGATCATCCGCAAACAGTTTACTCTTTAACCACACAAGATACGGTATTCGCACTGACTAGCAAAGGAAAATACAATACATGTGGATATTCATTAATAACAACAGAGCATCCTAAACTATTAATTTTCGAGACCGTACGCGGTACCACTGTTTTTAAAAAGCAATCTGGAATCTCAAATCTCGATATCTTTACCTATATGAATTCTAAATTCGTATACGTAGAGAAACACGTCCGCACTCAAATAAATGAACTTTACAGAAATTTATTACTACACCAATGTAATTTAGAAAAACGAATGCTACACAACGCATTAGCAATAGCTACTCAAGCACCTGATATTTTCGCATATCATCTAATGAAAGGACCTGGATATATGGCTCTTTTAGCAGGGGAAGTAATTCACATAGTCAAATGCGTACCAATAGATGTAAAACTCGCAAGAACAAAAGAATGTTACGATCAATTACCAGTAATCCGAGAAAATCGAACACATTTCTTAACGCCTCAGACTCATATATTATTACAACACGGAACACAAACTGCATGCAATCCATTTGCACCTGCCATGTACCTCTTAGGAGATTCATGGTACAAATTTATACCTAATCCGGTAGATACTTTACCACCAACGATTATGAAACCATTAACCAAGCCTACTTGGAAGTACATCAACCCAGGGTCACTAGCCACCAGTGGCATATATTCTGAAGGAGAGTTAAGAGATCTTAGAGATCATATAATGTTTCCGGCTGAGCGACCATCAGTACTCAACACCGTAGCAAGAGGAGTAATGGGAAGATCCACCTCTCTACAGGGGGGCTCCATTTCCAATCTGTTAGATGAAGCATCAATGGAAAAGATAGCCGCTTCCGCTTGGAAAAAATTCTGGAATAAGTTTCTATTTTTCGGCAATATCAGCGCTGGACTACTCGGCATATATCTAATTGCAAGAGTTTCCAAGTTAATATTAGACACAATTGTGCACGGATATGCCTTACATACCGTGTACGGATGGTCAATATATCTACTTGGAGCGATCTGGGATTCTCTTACAAATCTTTTATTACATCTGGGAAGACGGGGGCGACCTGAAAGACAACAGCCGAATCCACCACCACCACCACCGCCAAGCGCACCGCAGGAAGATAATAAAGCAATAAAACTCACTAAACAAGAAACCCATAGCATGGAGATGAATGCGGTATATCCTCTACTACGGCCGGAAGAAAACTCTATCTATACGTTAGAGATAAGAGAATAAAAAGAAAAAAAAAATATATCAATTTTTATTTTAATTTCTTTTGTTCATTAATAATAATAATAGTAAAAATAAAAAAAAAATAAAAAAAAATATATATAAAAAGAAAAAATATATATATATATACAATAAGATATATATATATATATATATATATATAATAAGAAAAAAAAGGAGACGAAAATATTCAATCACTAAACGTCTTCTCCTCTCTTCCTCTCCATCAACCTAAACCAGTGGGCCCCTCTTAAAACCTTTCCAATTATATCAAACTAGTCTTACCTATTTTTTAGAAAATGGAAATCAAGAACATCAATACCCACGAGTTAACCCGCGGACGATTAGAAGTATGGATAACTCGCATAGAGTCCCCATTACTCTTCTGGGTCCAACTGAAAAACGGACAGAGAGACCTAGTAGAGCTCATCGAAGAGCTTAACTTCCGGATGGACCGACGAAGTCATTACCTCCACTGTTGGCCCGAAGACTTGAGGGAAGATGAACCGTGCGCCATTCAAATAAGAAACATATGGCAACGCGGTCTCATTACAAGAGTAAACACAGCGACGTCCATGGTAAAAATATCTCTGCGAGACTGGGGCATGGCAGTCTGGAAACCGATAGGCCAGGTATACCTTCTGGAGGACAGATTCCGAGAATTGCCATGGCAGAGCATCAAATGCGGCTTGGCGCACACGGGCCCCGTAGTAAGAAGAGCTACGGAATGGCCCGAAAAAACGCGACTGCTGTGCAAGATTCTCGGAGATCACCAAGAGGGATGGATACAGATTATCCATCCTCTGGGCGAAAGAGAAGCCATGGTGAAACTGACGATTTACAATGAGAATACCGAGGGGGCCCACAACCTGCGGGACTCATTAATCCAGCTGGGACACGCGCGACTCATCGATGACGCAGCGGCAGACGTATTCCCCCACTTGTAAAATGAGGGGGAGCCTTTTACTTAACCACCATTTTTTTTTATTAACATAGAAATACATATATAAATTTAAAAAAAATATATATAGTATTAATAATAATAGTAATTTTCATATATACATATACTATTGTAGTAATAATAATAAAAAAAAAAAAAAAAAAAAAAAAAAAAAAATGCTTTTAGCTGAAAAAAAAATATATATATATTCACGGTAACAATAATTTCCTTCATTATAATTTCAAAAAAAAAAAAAAAAAAAAAAAAGGGGGGGTTTTTTTCAATCTTACTATCATACATATTTTATAATATCATCGTATCCTATTTTTACATTAACTAATTAGCAAAAACAGAACTATCTTCTCTGAAACTTTAGAACAGTGTTACCTGACCAGTGGTTATAAAAAGGGGGTGCCAACTAATATCAGCAAGCTAAAGAGAGAGATATATATACATGTATAACATGCAAAAAAAAAAAGGAAAAAAAACTACTCCAGCATTTGTCGATTGACAAGTCAGCATTGCATATCTATCAGCTAATCTACTTTTAACTCAGTTCCGGGCAAATGAAGCTTGGACATTCTACTATGGGATCCAACATGGAATCCCAGTCAATGGCTAATTGCTCGTAATGAACGAGAATCCAAGCCAAATATAAAAAAAACTTCCCGACAAGCAGAACATATGCTGTTCAGACGACACCAACAACACAAAAGGGAAGAAGAAAGAAAAGAATATCCTATCTCTCTCACAGAGCAATAAAACCTCCAGCCGAAGACCCAACTTTATCATTAATAGTCAGGTAAACATTACAACATACATACAATTTCTTTTTTTTTACGCCATAAAATGGGCACGCATAAGAAAAGATAGTTTTGTATTAAATTCATATATATATATAATATAATAATTAACTAAAAATGTAAAAGAAGGACGAAGGAAAGAAGGAAGGGGTTTGGGTGGTCGCCTTCTCTTTCCTCCTTCTTAATAAACAAATCAGCATGCACAAAACCACATACAATTAGGATACTTTAGTTAACTGCGAAAGGAAGGAATCTAATTCATTTTTGCAAATGTCGGGCTTCTCCCCAACATTTGTCTAAGGCCGGGGTGTTACGTCCTGCCGACTCCACGATTCCTTCCTTCCGCGAAATTGCGGCAAGGATCGTCGATTGGCAATAAAAATAAGTCTTTCGGTAAATAGAACATCTTGCACCACATAACGTTTTAAACTTTAAACATTTCATCATTTATCAGTAAATATATCTATGAGTAACCGCGAGAAAAACAAAAAGATATTAGGCCGATCAATAGATATTCCATATATAGACTTTCCAGCGAAGAGACGATGAAATCACCTTACGAAATATCCGCATCATCATCGATAAAAATCATAGACCTTTGCTATTCACCTCAAAATCACGTGTGCAAGGGTCCATCGGAAAATGTTCACCTTCGACCAATCGACGAACTATAAAAAGGGAGCCCGCGAGACTCCAAGATCTCAGTTCTCAGTTTTCATCAAAGTCACCCGGTTGACGAATCAGTCCGGCAGTAAGTTATTTAACTAGTCAATCTACAAGTCGGTTAGTTAGTCCGTTCTCAGTGTCGTTATTAAAAGTCATTTACATCGCGAACTGTGACCAGTGTCTTGTTCAACGGCATCTCTCTCGACCACGAACGATAATCTCCGAGTTAAGCTGCCCGTCCGTCTTCTACTTGAAAAGAGTAAGTCGCAACCAATCAGTTTTTTTTTCTTTACGCGAATTCCAACTAGGAATTATCATTTATAATTTTCTATAGTGAAAAAGATCACTTTGCGTATCTCGATCAAGCGACTCCATTCGCGAGCCAAGTATATACATCGAGTTTATCGCAGGACTCGGAGGGCGTTGGCACAAGCTGACTTAAAAACGATTAGGATAGCTAACCAATATATCGCTAAAATCAATCATAATTTAATGAAAGCGAATAGAATTGTTAGAATAATAAATAGAATTAACAATCACGATTACGATTTCGTACACATCTACAGACATTCTACCGATCTCATTACTCCAAGTTCTCCTCCCTATTTTTCCCCCTCCTACTCCCCTGAATATTCTTCCTTGCCTTCTCCAAACCTACCTCCCTCCCCGCGATCATTCTCTTCACTTTCAGCAGTGATCCTCGATAATTCTCATCCCCTCTCGGATTACATAGACCAGGCAATCCAAGAATTTATCGATGAGCTTCCTGACTTGGAAGCAGCATCGTCCTACCAAGAATAACACAATTTAAAGACCTCCATATCCCCTTCGTTCAATAACCCATTTCCTCACTAACCTACTTTTACACTATGTTTTTATTTTTTTTTTTCGAAAGATAATAGAAGATATTGTATTTACCAGCCAGAATTCTAATCTTAACGATAGAGCCTTTCCCAACTCAGTCTGGCTGATGTCCCCCGAACCATTGTAACACCCGCGGAGCGATAAGCACAACCACACACAAACACTCACACTCACATGATAAATGTTATCACTTGCTACATATATATATATATTGTATCCGAACTTTTATTTTTCTAATGAATAAAATTATATTTTGTTTAACTACTTAACCAATTCTTAACCCCTCTCTCGTTCCCAGTACGAAGATCGCACTAGGTCCCATCCCGCGTAAAAGGGATTAAATTCCCTGACCGAAAAGGGACCACCGAGCGAACGTCTGAATAAACAGCGTAATAGCGACCCGAACGGTCGTTTACCTGGTTTTCAGACCTAAGAGTTCGTTCGACCCGATTCTTACGCCGCAAAGCGCTTGATTTCGGGATAATTAAGATAGTTGTTGCGCCCTTCCATCGACTCATCCTTTTTCGAGTCTGGACGTAACAATATGCTCTTTTGCGAGCTGATTCGTTGCCCTTAGTCTTTCTTTCAATTCTTGCGCGTAATCGTCGTAATCGTATGTCGGTTTAGGCGGTCTCGTCAGTGAGGTAGGTAGATTCGCTTGGTGCCCGTAAACTAATTCGAAGAGAGTATTCCCCGTAGCTATGTGTGGCGTCGTATGTGAACATTGCAAACGGAATCCATTCGTCCCAGTCTGTCTGGTCTTCGTTTATGTAATGTCTTAAATATTCCGCTAATGTTCGATGCGATCGTTCTAACGCGCCATTACTTTCCGGATGATAGGCAGTTGTTTGTATTTTATTTATTTTTAATAATTTACATGTATTTTTAAATATTTCGCTGAGGAAATTTGTGCCTTGATCCGTTAAAATTTTTTCCGATATTCCGTGTTCAAGTACAATTTTTGTAACGAATTCTTTGCTGACCGTGTTTGCTTCTTGGTTTGGAATCGGTATTGCTTTGCTGAATTTCGTTAAATTGTCTTGAAATGTTAATAGATATTTATTTCCGTTGGTCGTTATTGTTAACGGTCCTACGATATCTAATGCGCATTTTTCGAAAGATTTTGTCGGTGTATCCGTGATTATTAACGGTACTTTATTTCTTTGCGATAGTTTATTTTTCTGGCATAATTCGCATTTTCCAGTGTATTTTTCTACGTCTTTTGTTATTTCTGGCCAATTATAATTTAGACGGATTCTTCTTATCGTTCGTTCAACTCCTTGATGTCCTCCTGTGAGTGCATCATGTTATTCATATAATATCTGTTTCTTGTTTTCCTCCGTGTATATTTTTTCTTCGTCGGAGTTTGTTTCTTCTTCTATTGTGAGGATTTCTTGTTCTTCCTCTTCTGTTTCATGCGCTTCTCTTGTTACATTGCGGCTCAGTGCATCGGCGTTCGCATTCGCTCGTCCGGCTTTATGGATGATTTTATAATCATATTCTTCGGGAGAGGCTCACTTGCGCACAGTACAATTGGACACGTTGCATTGCACACTGTGATATTAGACACATAAAGTTGCGCACCGTTCGATTGGACACATTTCATTTGCGCACAGTTCGTTTGGACACATTTTATTTGCGCACCGTTCAATTGGACACGTTGTTTTTGGACACAACAAATGTTTTTGTATAATTTGGAATACATACACACGCATGTATAATTTTAAAATTTTTTGACATTTATTATTAACTTTATTTGGTAAATAAACATTTGTTACAGTTCGTTTACACACATTTCGTTTGCACACAGTTCTTTTGCGCACAGTTCTTTTGCGCACATTTCTTTTGCGCACATTTCTTTTGCGCACATTTCTTTTGCGCACAGTTCTTTTGCGCACATTTCTCTTGCGCACATTTCTTTTGCGCACATTTTTTTTGCGCACTTTATTTTATTTTGTAAAATGTTTATATTTTGTACATAAGGAAAGATCCCCGATGCTATAGAATCGACAAAAGCGAGAACAAGAAAGAATGAAGCAGCAAGCGAGATGACAAACATCAAAGAGTTCCGAAGTCGCGCTCGCCAGGCTCCCTTTATCTGTAATCTTTGACGTGTATATGTCATCTTATTATAGAAAATAAAATCTCTGTATTTCGCATTTTATATATCTGAAAATAATTGTAATGGATTAATTACATTTTTGCAATTAAAATGACACTAAGTATGACATAAATCGGATTATTTTTAATGAAATAAGTAATCATAATTTTAATTACATAATTGATTAAAAATTACCTGATTTATATCGTGTTTAGTATCATTTTAATCGATAAAATATCATTAATTCATTGTAATTATTTTCGGATCAATAAGCGCGAAAAACAAAAATTTTACAGTAACGATATATAACGCGAGAGATTATAGATAAATCGAACCTCGCGAGCGAAACTTCGGAAGTCTTTCATGTTAGCTATCTCGCTTGCTCCTCATTCGTTCTCTCTCTCTCTCTCTCTCTCTCTCTCTGCTTGTTCTTTGTTGTATTCTTTCATTCCCATTATTATATTCTTTTATTTGCTCAACTTTTATTCTTTCTATTCTTGTTTTCTTACATGATAATAAATTAATTTATTCATTACTATTTATTTTATAAAGCGTAAATAAGATATTGTATATTTTATAAATAAAAAAAGTATTATGTATGTGTGCGTGTGCGTGTGTATTTTTGTATGTGCATGTGTTGTATTTAACTATAGTGAAACGTAATTATGTATTGTATTAACTATATATAGTGAAATAAAAAAAGAAAATAACGTATTGTATATCTCATTTATGCTGTATAAAATAAAAATAAATAAATAAATTTATTTATTTTTATGTAAGGAGACGAAATAGAAAGAATAAAAGTTGAGCAAATAAAAGAATATAATAATGGGAATAAAAGAATACAATAATGAACGAGCAGAGAGAGAGAGAGAGAGAGAGAGAGAGAGAGAGAGAGAGAGAGAGAGAGAAGCGCGAGTAAACGCGTAAGCGAATATGCTAGAAGAATAAAGCTAAGCGATATGCAATACGTAGTAAGCGAGCGATTAGAAAGAGAGATACAGAGAGAAACAGAGTAAGTGTATGATCGAAAGAAAGAAGATATTAGAAATTGCGGTATGTTAGTGCGTACATGTATATTACTCTCTCACGCACGAATTAAAGTTTGGTAATTTATCAATTAATTATTGTATATAAAGCAGTAAAAGTATATTGTGATATTGTCTCATTTCAATATATGGAACACAATGCAAAAGATTGCGTTTTCTATTATGCACGATAATACTAAAAATGTCGGTATTATCGCCATTTTTAGTTACGTTTAGATGAGGGCGCTAACCCGTCGGAGTTCGCTCGTCGGTTTTGGATCCCCTTAAATGTTTCAATTTTATTAATGAGATGGTTGACCCTGAGTCATACAACATCTGTATTTTTCCGTCTTTTGTTTGTCGCATTGGTAATGCTACTAGCAATAAGTCCGTCTTACTCTGTGAGTGCGGCATATCTTTAATATGCGTACGCGATATTCGGACGCAGGTCGCGGTTGTTTCTTTCTCGCTTCCTCCTGCTTGTCTTCGCTGCTGCTACTTGCGCTTTCGGCGTTCTTTTTCTGTTGCCGCAAATTCTTTCGGTCGCGTGTATTTTCTTCGCGCGTTTTTTGCTGATTTCCGATTTTTAGTTTATTTGTACTACTTTTCGGTTTTCCATTCAGGCTCCAGCATTCGTCGCGGCTGTGTCCTGTCCTTTTGCAATGCAAGCAGTATTTACTTATCGCGTTTATCCGCGAGGGTTTTTCCGGTTTCGGGAACGCGTATCGGTTACTTCGACAATCGCGTCCGTAGTGTCCGTTTTTTCCGCATTTAAAGCATTGCGGATTCGAACTTCGACTATTTCGCGAGTAACTTGATTCGGTTTTGTTTTTATTAGCAAAGCTACTTATTCTCGCCGTTCCCGGTCTGAGTTTTTCTTCGGCGCTCGTGTCCGTTACCGCTTCTTGGAGCATTGTATATCGCTGCGCGCGTACGAATACTTGTAATTCGTCGTGTAGCCCGATTTGGAAATTTATTAACGCCTGCTCTTGGATTGTTTGTTGAATCGTGCGTTTTGACGTTGCGGAATGCTCTTTTCCTTCGATCATCGAATCGTATAATTTCATTGCTAGTAAATCAACGCGTTGTCCGAAAGCGTGCGCAGTTTCATTCGGCTTTTGTTTTAGCGAATTGAATTCGATCTGTAAATGTGTCGTGCTTTGTTTCGACTGGTAATAAGTCTCGAGTTGTTGTTTTAGTTCGTCGAAAGTCTGAATATGTCGTGTCTCGAAATCCTGCATGGCTTTTCCTTTTAGTTTCATATAAAATTGCTCGGATTAAAGTTTTTTCATCCGCGGAGTTTGTCTTGAACGGCGTACGTGCATGCATTTAAAAATTCTAATAACTTATGTCGCGATGTTCCGTCAAATTCGGGAATCATCGTTCTTGGTTCTTTTAACGGCAAGTAGTTCGGAGCAATGCTACGTCGATTTCTGATGTCGCGGTCGGTTCGCCCGTATGTGGCATTAAAGGCGTTGTTATTGTTTTCCCGGAGGTTACATCCGTGACGTGGCAAATCCATAATTCCGTCTTCCACTCGTGTTATTCGCCTATTCAATGCTCTTATTTCTGTGCGCATTTCATTTAGTATTTCGAGGAGTTGCGTATCATCTCTTCTTTCCTCGCGATGTGTTTCTGGAGGCGGCGCGCGATTCGCCTCCGCTATGTTTTGGTCCATCTGGCGAATGGATCGTCACATGTTTTCTATTTCCTCGTCTATCGCGCTTTGCGGCGGGTTCGCGGAAGTGCGTTCGTGCGGATTTCGCGATTCGGCCATATTATTTTCTTGTTGGCGGTAAATTTCTTCCGGGTCAAACAGATCGCTCTCGTAGAAAGTTAGCGAACATTCGCGTCGTAAAGATACTCTACTTGGAGTTCTGCTAATATACGGTCGCATACGTCTAGTCTCGCGTTGAGTGTTGTCAGTGGGGTCAGTCGTATTACGCGGGAGTAGGCTTTCATCCAAATTGTAAAATAGAAATTCGCGTTCTGTGGCGATGTTTCCCGGTAACTCGGGCTCGCTTTCGCTCGAGTATTGAGTTTCTAAGTTTCTTCGCGCGTTATAAAAATTTTCTTGCGGTGTTAAGCTAATCACTCGTTGGACTAGTTCGCTCAGTAACCACGATCGGTTCGCTATCGGTTTCGGTATATTGGAACCTTCCGACATTCACGCAGCTATATTTATTAAATTTTTCGGACTTACAATAGTATGACGGCTCGCATGATCGCTCGCTGTGTCAGTAAGTCGCTGACGCTGCAGTCCTTCGCTCGGCGGCTGATGCGGCTGACGATGCTCGTCGTACGGCGGTCGTTGTCCGGCGTCGGTGCGTTGTCCGTAGAATTATCGTAGGTCGCGATGCTTGGCGGCTCACGTTTCTGCTACAGCTGTTGTAGCGATGCTCGTTCTGTTGTCTGTGCGTAGTCTTCCGTCGATTGTGGTTTCCATCAGCTTACGTTTTACGTGTGCTGGCGTGCCTGTCCTGTTTACACCCTGGGTGCTTTTCAGGTCTTGGAGAAAGCTCGGCTGCTGCTTCCGTCCGTCAACTTCAATTGAATTGATTGCTGGCGTGCCCGCTTCTTAACACAACCGTGTCTTTTGCAGGTCTTGAATGAGTTCTGGCGATGCCCCGGTAGATCCCACCGCTGCCACCAAATTATGTTATGCCTCCGGTGAGGCACGGTAGTTGGGATCGTTTGCCGGAAGGAATTTGGGAATTCGGGAGTAGTATAGGGGCAACTATAGCTAGACACAACAAACCCACACCACCGACCCCGACCCCCTGCTGTGTGCCTGTTTGGCCACGCCCACCACAGGTACCTATGGAAAAAAGAGGGGACTCGTGGACGTCTACGAGACAATTTTTATTATTTAAAAAAAGGGGGAGGGGATGCGTGGACGTCTACGAGATAATTTTAATTATTTTAAAAGGGGGAGGGGACACGTGAACGTGTACGAGACAATTTTTTATTTTTTATTTCAAATTTTAAATTTTTCCCTTTTAAATTTTTTTATTTTTTTATTTTTTTTATTTTTTTTCCGGGCGAGTGGAAATTCTCGGGGTTCGAACCTGGGTCCTCCACATTTCCAGACAGAGTCCTAGTATGCTGGGCTAGCTGAAATCTTATTAGAATAAGGATTAGATGTAGTATTTGTAGAGAGTAGTCCTCCGGCATAGGGGACCCTACGCTCTGATTGGCTTCCCTATAGTTGCAGGCAGTTTGATTGGATGAGGAGCATGTTTCTGAGCGAGAGGGAAAAACGCGGCAAAATAACACGTGTGTAAGAATCGGCAAGATGGCGGCCACCGAGAATGGAGACGTCACGAGAATAGAAGGGGTCGTAAAAAGCAAGTCTGTACAGGTAGCGATTACGATGGTTTTAGAGCTTTATGACGTCACTTAGACGAGGAGAGAAAGGATAGGAAAATAGTAAATGTTTTTATATAAGCGATTTAAAACAAAAAATTTTTATTAAATATTATACTTATGTTTAACTGTAAGTAATAATTTTGCAATGTACAAAACTTCTTATGTGACGGAAAATATGCAAATTCGCTGCTATATACATCGATAAAAACAAGAGCCGAGAAAAATTAACGTTCTATTATATATCCATATGGCAACGAACAATGACTATCAATAAACCTACGTTTTAGTAATACAGGCTCACATACTTTAGTTTCGTCCCGTGTTACGATCTCATGAAACGCGGTGCGACGAATTGCTCTAAAACGTAGATTTATTGAAGTTCCAGCCAATTCTTCTTCGTTCTCTTCATTTTCTCGTACTCTCTCTTTATTTAGCAATAAATTCCTAATACTATTAAAATTGACTAACCGCGAATTTTCGTAATTTAGGGTTATGCCTTTAACTTTACATGACTCATGCGTTCGACCGTCTGGTGCGCGTACAACATATGCATAAAATTTCGGAACACCGGACACGAACGCCTCGATATAGCTGCCGCTCCCGTAGCTCTCGAGTTCATCGGTCATATCGCCTAGAAAATTTCCCGTACGTGGTTTATACTCGTTCAGGTCACCGCTGCTCATGTAAATACATGAATCCGTATCATAATACAAAACGCGACGATTTGATCGCTCTAAATAAGAATATAACGTTAAACGAGCTTGTGCAGTCGTATACGCCGCTATCACGACATTAGTCAGCGGGGAGGAAACAACAGCTTCTTGTCGCAATCGCCATGAAACATATATTACCTCGGTTACGGGTAATATGTCGGTTATTTCATGCTCGGCACTTATCAGCAAGGCTATAAAACGTTGAGGCGTTCTCACGACCTCGGTATTAGGTAAATTGGAGCGCTGACCAAATTTGCCCCAAAAAGAATTTAAGCATAGTTTCGCGACAGAACGTAAACCGGGATTCCGCGCGACGTTACGTTTATCAAGAACGATACCTTCGGTTTTCTCATACTCCCGCAGTTATCTTTCTTTAGCTTCGTCGTCGTTTTCCCCGCATTCGCTCGGCCACCCGCTGGCTTCTTGTTTAAGTTGCAAAAATGTATTTATATACTCGGCGAACAATCCACCTTGACGGGTCATATGATCGAATTGACTAACTTTATATTACCAAATCTCACTTACAGCCGTCACGTAACAACCCTTTTCGACGGCCTTGCGTAATTCGCAGGACACCCACGTACCCTCGAATTCGCGTTCCTTAGCATTGTTATGCGTACAGGCCGATTGTGACAATGTTTCACAGCAACTGCGACATAATGCAAAAAGCAATTTTCCCTGCGCGCGATATGGGAGTACAGGATGAAATAAATCACGCGGTGGAAGTACTTTGCACCGTATGAGACCTTCGATCGTATTAAAATTATAATTCGGTGCCCTCCCGATTAATGCGGAACATTCCTCGCCGACATAAATATCAGGATGACCGATCGGGAAAGCACCTGTTTTCAAAACATATGGGTACAAGGAGTATACGTTCACGTATCGTATTTTTTCCATACCTGTAACCTCATAGCGCGTCACAATATTCCCCGTGCGTCCACCGAAAAATGCATCGCGCGGATCGAGCGGAGGCGTTTCCACCATCGGATGGTTCTCGAGATATTCACGCATTTCGCGATTATCTCGCATATCGCGATCGAAAGAGCACTCCCACTTTTCTATCACAAAGTATTTCCGTTGTCGAAGTCTCCACGAGATTGCGAGAGTTCGCTCGTAACGTGAGTCAATCGTATCCTTGCAATCCGATGTAGAAAGTGGTCTATCGCGATTCATAGGAAAGCAAGACGGGCATCCGTGCCAAAAACATCCATGAAATTGAGTGGCCTTCACTTGGACACAGTACAATTGGACACGGTGCAAATGGACACGTTGCAAATGGACACGAAACTTTGCACACGGCTCAATTGGACACAGTGCATTTGGACACAATAATTTTGGACACAGTAGCTTTTGGACACAGAAGAAAATTAATTTGGACACCGTTCAGTAGCACACCGGTCAGTTGCACACCGTTCAGTTGCACACCGTTCAGTTGCACACATAAAAATGCACACCGTTTAGTTGGACACATAAAAATGCACACCGTTCAGTTGCACACCGCTCAGTTGCACACCGTTCAGTTGCACACCGTTCAGTTGCACACCGCTCAATTGCACACCAGTCAGTTGCACACCGCTCAGTTGCACACCGCTCAGTTGCACACCGCTCAGTTGCACACCGCTCAGTTGCACACCGCTCAGTTGCACACCGCTCAGTTGCACACACACACACACACACACGGGGGGGTGCAAGGGGGGCCTTCGGCCCCCCTCCCGCACCCACCCCGCCGGTAAGCATGGTGGACCTCGCTTTACAACTACGGTGGGCAAATTAACGGTGTGCAACTGAACGGTGTGCTACTGAACGGTGTGCAACTGAGCGGTGTGCAACTGAGCGGTGTGCAACTGAGCGGTGTGCAACTGAGCGGTGTGCAACTGAGCGGTGTGCAACTGAGCGGTGTGCAACTGACCGGTGTGCAATTGAGCGGTGTGCAACTGAACGGTGTGCAACTGAACGGTGTGAAACTGAACGGTGTGCAACTGAGCGGTGTGCAACTGAACGGTGTGCATTTTTATGTGTCCAACTAAACGGTGTGCATTTTTATGTGTGCAACTGAACGGTGTGCAACTGAACGGTATGCAACTGACCGGTGTGCTACTGAACGGTGTCCAAATTAATTTTCTTCTGTGTCCAAAAGCTACTGTGTCCAAAAGTATTGTGTCCAAATGCACTGTGTCCAATTGAGCCGTGTGCAAAGTTTCGTGTCCATTTGCAACGTGTCCATTTGTACCGTGTCCAATTGTACTGTGTCCAAGTGCACCGCTCCCATGAAATTGTAGCACATGACGTTGAGGCGTCTTTGTATCAGGCGTTTCGTAATATCCATCGACGAGCGTGCCGTCGATTGTACGATATTCGCGCGCGCGCCCTGCGTGGTTTATAGAATGTCCGAGCTCGCGTTCCTTCTATATCAACCACTGCAGAGCTTTACGGGAATGATTGGTTGCTTTTCTGTATCCGCCAGTTGGAATGACGCCTATCGTATTTTGTTGCAAAAAGTTTTTCCGAAAAACAGTCATGCACGTCGAAGCAATTGTCATGCATTCCTCGAACGGACATACATTTCCACGATCAATAAAAATTTTTCTGAACGCCATACATGCTTGTCGAAGAATATCAACGTCGGTACGACAATAGCGAATGATCTCACGTTGGAAATCGAACACGGTGTTTTTTTGTCGCATATCAGCATGCCATACAAGAAAGCGTTCGCGCTCTTCCGATTTCATTGTCTCCGGAGAATAATAATGCGCGTCAGGCCGATATACGACTGATTTTCGACAGTGTTAAACAAATGCGGAAAAATGCCTTTATCCGACGTATCCTGTAATCCGAAAGCCTTCGGTAATTCGGATAAGCGCATCGGCATATAATTAACACTGTCGATGAATTTCGTATGTCCTACCGTTAACACCACGATCTTTGTACCGTTTAATATTAATTCAGGTTCTAAGTTATTACGATTTTCAACAATATACTTTAAAATAAATTGCGCGTCGAACGCTTTCGCATTATGTGCTATGCAAATGATCTGCTTGAAGTATTTTGTCGTACGCGTTGCAAAATCGACAAATTGTTTCACAGGATCATGACGAAATACGAACTCTCGCACCCCGCACCATCGGCACCTCGCGGACAAATTATTTTCTTTCGCGCACGCTTCGCAATTTTGTTGCGCCACGCAAAGAGTGGGAAAGTGTTTTTTACGCTCGACGTACCTTCGAGTGACTCGTCATGTCGCGTTTCAAAAACGTAAAATACGAATGCTACACGCTCTTTCTTGCTCGTGCATGCACGATCGTTTGCCACTTTACCGTCAAATTCTGTGCTCTCTTCTGTGCTTCGCATAACTGTCATCGCTGGAGCCATTGCCGATGATGAAGACGACGGTTCGGTAGAGGAGCCATTATCACGTCGAAGAGGTTGCATGTAGCACAAATGATTCCCAGGCTATAGTGAACGGCATAATTTGCAGTTAGAAACACCGCTTTCGTGTCTCGTACCAAATTTAACGATGCGACCGCATCCGTCGCAAAATCGCACGACATTGCAGATACTTTCAGATGATTTACCGTCGTACGATTTTACGCTGCGATGACGCTCGAAACACTTCTTACCGAAAAATGCCCGATTACACGCGTTGCATTTTATACTTTCGGACTGCTTACACGGCGGCACAGTGAAACATCGCGGGCATTTATTTGGACAGCGATGACCCGTTTTATCGTTCCGATAACCTATATTACACGGCTTGCAATAATTCCTACAACCCGCGGCGGCATTTAAATTTACAATAGGGTTATAATG
Source organism: Formica selysi (assembly GCA_009859135.1). NCBI lineage: Eukaryota > Metazoa > Arthropoda > Insecta > Hymenoptera > Formicidae > Formica > Formica selysi. Next base: position 51,810 of record WHNR01000131.1, on the reverse strand, counting down.
ACGTAAACGCTCATAATACATTATATTTAAGCGTAACGAGGGTTCACGGTCGAGAGAAGTAAGTAGCGCGATTCCGTCGTACATCGGTTTCTTACCACGCCCGAAAGTACTGAAATTATAAACTACAATTGCGATATTATCAACTGCGAGATATCGTTGAAAGCGCTCGATTTCCGGAATTCCACATCCCTCTTCAGTTATCGTAACACCAGCGTTCCTAATTAATTGTAATGCGAACTCACGTTGAAGCGGGGATTGCATGTGTCTTATATTATTCTATTTTTCATGTAACTCACCCGTACGTAAGTTACCGCGTTCGCAGTAAATTCGCGCTACTACGAGAGCGCGCGGATAACATAAATTGTCGGAATTATTTATTGTTACTATTGAGCGCTTCACAACGTCTTCGTTCGTTAATTTAACATGTCCGCGACCCGAAGGAACCGTGACATTAAAAACACGAATGTTAAAGTGTTCCGCGATATCGATCCCCCAGCACTCTGCGCTACTGAACTCACGAGTTTCCAGATATCCTCATACGACATGTCTCTAGCCGGACGAAAGGATAATCCTGCAGGGCCTTGAGATAAATTCGCCGAATGGAAAGACATTCCCACATAATCTCCCGGTTCGCATAAATTTAACGCATACGCGTGAATTTCACGAAACGCATTTTCTAATGCGTGATAAATATCCGAACCTTCACGTATCGGTCGTATCGCGAAACTCACTTCTCTCCCGATTATGCCGAATCTCCTAAATTGCCGCATATTTTCCGTCAATAAATCTACGTAATTAATATTGCCGACCCCATGACGTTGTTGCCCCTCTTCCACCTTCGGCTCCTCTTCACCATCTTCTGTCTCCGACGAGGGATTTCAGCGTTCTTCACCGACGACTTCCTCTTCATTCTCATCCTCATCAGTTACTTCCTCGTTATTACAGAGTTGCGTTGCTCGTTCTTCAGGAGTCACTTCTTCTTTTTGTCCACCACCGCCTCTCTGGACTGTTGAAACAAAAGAAAAATTTAATTATAAATAAAATAAAAATTACTTCTACGTTACTTTTATTCTTTTCAAAATTTTGTATGTCACCTGGTGATGCCATGATATCAGCTTCGCTGTCGTTTTCATCGGAACGTTCTCTTCCTAAAATTTAATATTTTATCTAATATTGAATATAGAATTTGTATAAAAATTAATATTTTTATTTTATTTTTATGCAAAACTTACTCCAAGGTCCTGTTTCGAGCTCTTCTTCAGCCGGACGTTTTCGAAGCTGAGAGGGAGTCTCTCGCTCATCAGTCACAGACGTGTTTCGATCTACAAATTATGATTTTGAAAATTTTTATTAATCACTGTCTAGCGTATTCGATTACATTACATTTGTACAATATAAATATAAACATTTTGCTTACCGTTTAAGCGGTTTCCTCGATGGTTTGATAGCAGGAAGGCTATAAGACCGTCTACATCCTCCTCCTCGTGTTCAAATGCCTCGCGCATTTCTATTATCTCACCCGCGATATATAACAACTCGGCATAATTGCCGAAATAACCTAGCCTATATAGCACAGCGAGTATAGTATTCGAACTAGCACACGCAAATGCCCGAAACACTGAGTAATTTATTTCCGATGATTCGTCCGATAACGCTGATAAATAGCGTTCACTATTTAACGTAGGCGACAAATTTGAGCCTATAATTATGCATTTGCCTAATACCTCTTTAAGTCCAGCCATTTTTGTCACTTACTCACGAAATACACGATATCGCTATTTTCCGCGGAACGACTCGCGTTACTTCGGATGACGTCGAACTCGAAATTACCTTTTTTACTTCGACGCGGAGAATTTATTTAAATGCATATCCCCACTTTTTTCCAAAAAGGAACGCCGTTGAAAGATTTAAAATTTTTCCTTTCTAGATAGTTAGATTAGTTTAAAGAAAACAAAAGAACGCCGACAAAAAAAAATCCCCGGTTTTTTTATTTCTTTTAAGAAAAAAGTAGACAAAAAAATATTTTATTTTTTATTACGTTATTACATTATTTACATAGTTTTATTGCTTAGGTGTTTTTATTATAGAGGTGTCAAAGTAAAGACTTTGTTGTGAAAATCTTTTAAAATTTTCGTAGAAGGGCTAGGATTATGCCAATTAGAAATTCGTCCTTTATAACATTTTTCTCTTTATGTTCGAGAGCGAGGCGAAATAGGAAACGGGTGCGAGGATCTTTTGAGTCGCGGAAAATAAATCTCGCGAGTACAATTTACGTTTTTAATTATAACAAAATAATTAACACGATTACAAATTATACAAAAAGTTCCTGATAAAAGCTCGGTCGGTTATAGGCGGTTCACAAAAAAGAGTAGCGGTTGTCGTAAGCGGTTTCACAAAAAAGAATAGCGGTTGTCGTAAGCGGTTAACAAAGCGTGTCGAAAAGCGGTGTAACTAAATATGCGATAACTAAACGCGTAAGCGAGTGTCTCTCTGCGGTGTAACTAAACGCGTCTCTCTGGCGCTCCTCGCGAGCGGGCCCTTTTATAGCGGTTCTTTAATCTCTCGCTGCCAATGAATTTGAATCTCCGAGTTCGGTTCGAAGATTCAACGCGGCGCCAAACTTTATTGGCCGCCCCTTGTAATATCGGCGCGAGATGAAATTCGGAGCGAGTGATAGGCCGGTGGCCCGTACGTCACGGGCTACATCACGGCCTCGCGCGTGCCGGCAGCCGTTTGTCGCGCGGCTAACCGACGAAGTTGTTTGCGTGTTTTCGTGTAGAACTTATTTGTCACATGGGCTTCAAACGTCAAAAAACACCAAAAAACCTTAAATAATAATAGCGATAAGAACATTGTTTTTCGACTTTGATCGCGATGGAATAATAATGCGAAGCCCATGTGACAAAGAAGAAATTAATTAAAATATGTAATTTAATGCAATCTCAAACATTCCCGCCCGTCTCGGCACTCCGTGCCGAAATAAATTCGCGTGCCAAGGATCAGATGTCGCGACTTGGCCCATAAAGTTCGATTGATTAGCGCGTTCGATCTGGAATGCGTGATCGAGTGAAGCGGGGTGGCGAGCGGGAGTGCGGGGAGACGTGCTCATTCAGAATGTGTTGTGTATCGCGTCGCGTAAGATTACGCACGAGTGCGGTGTTATTGAGTTTATGTGATGAATGAATAATTTACAGTGAGAAAATAATGCAAGTGAACAGTTGAAATTAAGATGTGTTGGCAGAAGGCCATGCATGTGTGCGTGCATCTGTGAAGTTAACGATTTTTTACGTGCGGTGAGTGCGTGGCAGCGAAGACAAAAAAAAGAGAATTAAAGTAAAGGCATAAAGTGAATTTGATGACATGTAAGTGTGAACGCGGCGCGGCCCGTCGGATTAAATTCTATTCTATATTTGATTTTTATTTTTTATTACTAGTGTACAAGAGTGCGGTTTTTCTTGTCGGCGGTGATGTCTCGGTGATGCTTGGAAGCAGCACGAGCTTGGTGAGTGGTCGGATGAGCTCAGTGGTGGGTGTCCGGATGGTCACCACGCGCACGATGTCGTCGTCTCCGGGGTGCAGCTTGATGATGCGGGCGAGGGGCCATCGGCTTGGCGGGGTTGTCTCGGAGCGGAGTAAACACAGCGTGCCGATGTTGGGAGCCTCCTCGGGTCCTAGCCACTTTGGTCGAGAGGTAAGTCCGTGCAGGTATTCTCGGGACCATCTTTGCCAGAAATGGTCCCTCAATTTTTGCACCAGTTGCCATCGCGATATGTGCGTGTCCCTTTGTTCGGTCCGCGATGGCTCCGGTGCGGCGAGAAGCGGGGCGCCGATGAGAAAGTGTCCGGGTGTCAGTGCGGTGAAGTCGTCGGGGTCGTCGGATAAAGCGTGGAGTGGCCTTGAATTTAGGCAGGCCTCCACTTGTGTGAGGAAGGTGCTGAACTCCTCAAATGTTAAGGTAGCTTCCCCGATGACTCGCCTTAGGTGGTGTTTAGTGGATTTGACAGCCGCCTCCCAGAGCCCCCCGAAGTGCGGCGCGGCGGGTGGGTTAAAGTGCCATCGCACTCTCTGTAAGCTTGTGATGTGCGCGATGTGACGGCCGTCGGACGATGATGCCTGGAAGAGTTTTCTCAATTCGCGGTCTGCTCCAATGAAGTTGGTGCCGCAATCAGAGTATAAGTCCGTGCACAGGCCGCGCCGTGAAGTGAATCGGCGGAAGGCGGCTAAGAAGGCCTCGGTTGTATAGTCCGAGGCCAACTCTAAGTGCACGGCTCGCGTACAAAGGCACACGAAAACGGCGATGAAGCCTTTGTACGCTCGATGTCCTCGCCCTTTAGACGTCCGGATTTGGAACGGGCCGGCGTAGTCCACGCCGGTGCGGAGGAACGGGCGTCCAGGAGTGACTCGGCCGCGAGGAAGATTGCCCATCTGTGGTTGCGGTGTGGTGGCTCGCCATCGGGTGCACGTCACACATCGATGGAGCAGTTGTTTGACGACGGCCCGTCCTCGCGGAATCCAGAAGCGTTGACGGAGCAAACCCAGCGTGAGCTGTACTCCGCCGTGTAGTGTTCTTTGGTGGCATGAGTCTACCAGAAGTCGAGTTAGCCATGACGTTGATGGGGCGATCATCGGGTGTCGTTCGTCGTTTGACAGAATGGTGTGCTTGAGTCGCCCTCCGACTCTCAGCACGCCGTTGTGATCCCGGAATGGGCTCAGCTTTGATAGAGGACTGCGGTGGGCGACGATGCGGTTGGCGCTTATAGCGGCGATTCCGTTGGCGTAGTGTATTGACTGCACCACGCGGAGCCATCGATGCAGTGCTTCATCGAGCTCGGCCGGTTCGAGAACCGGCTTTAGTGTAGCGTCGCCTGGAATTTGTTCGTGAGCGGATGAGCGTCGCCATCGAAGGCACCATGCTGTCACCCTGAGGAGCCGTTGCAGAGAGGAAAATCTGAGCAAATCCTCGGGCTCAGATTCCTCGTTGGCGGCGGCGTGGTGCGTGGACGCTTTCTTCTCGGGCGGTTCGCCCTTGGGAGCCTCCAGGTTCTTTTCCGGCCAGCAGCGTTCGTCCTTCAGAAGCCAGTTGGGGCCCATCCACCACAGCTGATGATGTACCAGCTCGCTGGGAGCTATTCCTCTTGATGCGCAGTCGGCCGGGTTTTCTCGTCCAGGTACGTGTCTCCACTGGGCCTCCGAGAGCAGCGTCTGGATCTGGGCGACTCGGTTGGCCACGTACGTCTTCCACCTCGAGGCGTGTCCTTGAATCCAATAGAGGGTGACCTTGGAGTCGGACCATAGAAATATTGGCGCTGCAAAAAGATTCAACACAATGCGGAGATGGTGAGTAAGCGTCACTAATAAAGATGCAGCGCAAAGTTCAAGGCGCGGTAACGAAATTTGTTTAATCGGAGCAACTTTGCTCTTTGCAGCTAGGAGGTGGATCGTCGCGGTGCCGTCGGTCACGATGCGGAGATACACGGCGGCGACGTAGCCTCTCTCAGAGGCATCCGCGAAACCGTGTATTTGGAGGGTTGAGGCTTCCTCTCCCGTGCGAAGCCAGCGGTGAACCCGTATTTTTTCGAGTTGCGGAAGCCCCTCGAGGAGGAGTTGCCACTGTTGGGCATCGGATGTTGGAAGCGGAGCATCCCAATCCAGTCTTTGTAGCCAAGCGGATTGGATTAGGATCTTCGTGCGGATAATGACTGGAGCGAGCCAGCCCAGCGGATCGAAGAGACGAGCTGTTTCTGCGAGGACTCGCCTCTTCGTGTATTCGGCGGTCGTGCGGGGTTGGATCGCGAACGCGAAATAGTCGTTGCGCGCATGCCATCGGAGACCCAGCGTGGGATGGAGCTCATCTTCCCAGGTATGCTGAGCCTTGAGGAGCCGGTGCTCCTGCGGGACCCCGGTGAGGGACTCTTCGCAGTTGGAGGCCCATTTTCGCAACGGAAACCCGCCTGCCATGCAAAGTCCGCGGAGTTCGTGCTGCAGCGTTGCTGCCTCAGACGTCGTGTTGGCGCCCGATACTATATCGTCGACGTAACAGTCACGTCGAAGAGCGGCGGCACCGAGAGGAAAGCGAGATTCCTCGTCGTCGGCGAGCTGGCGCAGAGTTCGAATCGCGAGGAACGGCGCGCACGCGAGGCCGTATGTTACGGTGTTCAAACGGTACTCCTGGACCTCACGCGTGTTGTCGCGACGCCATAGCACGCGCTGGAAGTCACGGTCGTCGGGGTGCACGAGAATTTGGCGGTACATCTTCTCGATGTCCGCCACGATGGCATAGCGATGCCACCGCCAGCGGAGGAGGACGTCGGCGAGCGCGGGAAGGAGGTTAGCTCCTACTAGGAGCTGCGAGTTCAGCGATTCTCCTGACCGGATGCGCTGCGACCCATTGAAGACAACGCGAAGTTTGGTGGTGACGCTTGATTCGCGCAGCACTCCGTGATGTGGTAAGTAACAGATCCTGTTGTCCGTGTCAGTTGCGGTTGACCCTTTATTAATTTCGCTCATGTGTTTCAGTTGCTCATATTCCAGCATGAACGAGCGGTAGAGGTCGCCGAATCGAGAGTCCCGGCTGCCTTTCCGCTCCATTGCGGTCAGCAGTCTCTCGGCTGGCTTGCGAGTTTCTTCGAGGTTCCCTGGGGTAGTGGCGAACGGCAGCCGAACGACGTACCGTCCATCACTCGTGCGTGTGTGCGTTTGCACGAAGAAATTCTCGCACCTTTCTTTCTCGGGTGCGAGAGCGGTGGGAGCGAGCGGCACTTCCTCTTGCTCCCAAAAGCGGCGGACCATCGTTGTGAGGTCGTGGTCTGCGGTGCACTGGAGTGAGTTGAGGTGACCATGCAGCGTCGCAACGCTGCATCCTCCCGACAGAATCCATCCCAAGATGGTGTTCTGTGCCATGGGAGCTTGCGGTCCACCCTTGCGGATTCCATCCTTGAAGATTGCCGAGCAGATCTCGGCTCCGAGAAGCAGCTCGACGGGGTCGGTGGCCATGAATTCCGGGTCGGCTAACGGCAGTCCTTGGAGATGAGGCCATCCTTTGCGTTTTTGCGGTGTGGAACTTCGATAAGAGGAGAGGCGCGGAAGCACAAAGGCGACAACGGAGCACGTCTCTCCGGTCACTCTTGACGTGACTTTGAGCGCTACCTTTCCACGCGAAGCGCCGGACAGCGATCCGCCGATCCCGAAGATCGTCACTGAAGAGTGATTTTGCGGGAGGCGTAGGCGTTGCGCCAGCGATTCGGTGATGATGGATACCTCGGATCCCTGGTCGATTAAGACGCGAACGGAATGAGGCTCTCCGTAGCGGTCAGCGACGAGAACGCGCGCGGTCGCGAGAAGAATCGCTTTGCGGTCGTCGCTTGGTTTGATTGCGGAGAGTGCGGTTGCGTCGGTAGTCTTCGAGGTCGCGTACGCATCGTGCAACATCGAATGATGCCGCCCCTTGCAAGACCAGCAATTCCTGGTTGATTGACACCTCGCAACCGGATGACTGCCGAGGCAGTTGTAGCACAGTCGATGCGCTTCGACGAAGGATCGACGTTCGTTGACGGGCTTTGCTTTGAACTGCCCGCACACCATGAGCGCGTGTCGCTCCTTGCACAAGGCGCACTGTGCCGCGTTGGATTCTTGTCTAGTGAAGTGAGTTTTCGCGGGCTTCGGTGAGTCTCCGGAGACCTTGACGGTTTTCGGTTTCGCGGCGTTAAGCGTGAGCATTCGCTTAGTTATAAAGTTCAATAATGTCTCGTGATTCGGAGGCTCGAATGAATCGCTCGTGGATAATTCCCACTCGAGCCTAGTGCGCGCATCGAAAAGTTCAACGACCAAGTGATTAAATAGGTCCATCCCGTGCGATTCAATCGGCCGCTCGATGCTTTCTTGAGCGTTCACGGCGATCGTTACGGCGTGATAAACGCGGCTCAGTTCCTCCGCGGTTTCGCCCTTCATTTTTGATACGGCGGAGAATGTAGCAAAGTTCGACCGAATGAGTTCCTTTTTGTTCTCGAAGTGCTTCTTCAAGAGTGTCCAAGCACGCTCGTAGTTCTCCCCGGTAACCGCTAACGGACGTATCAATTTTTCCGCAGGTCCTTGCAGGCACGAACGCAAATAATGGAACCGTTCGATGGGAGAAACAGCGGAATTTTTATCGATCACGGACAGGAATAAATCGCGAAATGATGGTCAGTCTTCATACGCGCCTGAGAACGGAGGTAACTTGATTTTTGGCAACGCGGTTTTTAAAGAGCGATCGCTATTTTGCTGCTCGTTAGACTCCGCCGACGGAGGAGGAGCAGCTCGGTGCTGCTCAGCATATTCGGCGAGCTTGCCACGTTGTTGAACGTAAGTATTTTCTACGGCATCAACAAAAGCAGTCGCGTACTCACTCTCGCTGTATCTCTCTTTATAGCTGGTGCGGATGAGCTCATGCTGTGTCTCGAACTTGGCCCACAGTTGATCCAGGATCTTGATCCGGGCCTCGATGCTGCCGAGGTTGATGCCAGATGCGCCTAGTTTCCGTAGATTTTCCATCGACCTTGACATGCGACCGTGGATGTCGCGTTGAGCTTGCAGCAAATTATTTAAGTCTGCGCACATTTTGTAACGTTTGTCTTTCCTTTTTCAGGTCTCACTCACAAACTCGCGGATGCCGGCGATGATCCGGCTCGAAGGACCAGAAAATGTTCGAGAGCGAGGCGAAATAGGAAACGGGTGCGAGGACCTTTTGAGTCGCGGAAAATAAATCTCGCGAGTACAATTTACGTTTTTAATTATAACAAAATAATTAACACGTTTACAAATTATACAAAAAGTTCCTGATAAAAGCTCGGTCGGTTATAGGCGGTTCACAAAAAAGAGTAGCGGTTGTCGTAAGCGGTTTCACAAAAAAGAATAGCGGTTGTCGTAAGCGGTTAACAAAGCGTGTCGAAAAGCGGTGTAAATATGCGATAACTAAACGCGTAAGCGAGTGTCTCTCTGCGGTGTAACTAAACGCGTCTCTCTGGCGCTCCTCGCGAGCGGGCCCTTTTATAGCGGTTCTTTAATCTCTCGCTGCCAATGAATTTGAATCTCCGAGTTCGGTTCGAAGATTCAACGCGGCGCCAAACTTTATTGGCCGCCCCTTGTAATATCGGCGCGAGATGAAATTCGGAGCGAGTGATAGGCCGGTGGCCCGTACGTCACGGGCTACGTCACGGCCTCGCGCGTGCCGGCAGCCGTTTGTCGCGCGGCTAACCGACAAAGTTGTTTGCGTGTTTTCGTGTAGAACTTATTTGTCACATGGGCTTCAAACGTCAAAAAACACCAAAAAACCTTAAATAATAATAGCGATAAGAACATTGTTTTTCGACTTTGATCGCGATGGAATAATAATGCGAAGCCCATGTGACAAAGAAGAAATTAATTAAAATATGTAATTTAATGCAATCTCAAACACTTTACAATATAAGCTATGAAAAATTATTATACGGCTGCTAAGCTTTTATTTACGCTTTGTAACATATTGTAATTGTATTTAGAAAAAAAGTTTAGAGAACAATTTTTTCCTTGTAACGAATCTAATTTCTAGATGTTTCTAGATGTTTTCACGTAATTTTTAGCGTGATGAACAAGTTTGAACGTGAAAAATCATGATTTTTCCTGTTATTTAACTGTCTGCGCAAACTTTTCCCCCCACTTTTCTTTATATTTCGATATATAAGCAGCACGAGAAGATGCGAATTCTTATTCATTTGAGTTTGCTCGTACGAAAATCTTCCTTTCGGCTTCGATACAAGAATTTGTCGTTGTTGTGACTAGTATTCACCCAGTTTTATTCGAAAGTGATAACAATGGCTGCCACGAAAGAAGTTTCCAGTGATCAGAAGAATTTAACCGATTTTGTTAAATCTACACACGTTTGCGATATTAGCAAATCGGACAACAAGATCGACATCGATAGAAGAAACGAACAGCATTATTTATTACTATCGACACCGTATGGTCTTAATTCATCGTGTACTAAGAAGCTACATGTAGGATTGCAAGCAACAAAAGAAGGTTATTTCGCACCAATTGTTAAATTAACGCGCAATTATGCGGACGGAATTTGTCTCGATACCGACACCTGGCAGCAATTTCAACTCAACATGGAACAGATGGACCTGTACTTGAGTGAGTATCAAAAAACCAAACCAAGTCCGATTATCATCAACAATATTTCCATCGGCTTCACCACCGCTTACGGGTCTACGGCTGTGATAGTGACTTACAAGGAAAATGTGGAACAATCTGCGAGTAATGGTGAAGCGGAGGAGCAAGAGCAGCCGCCCTTGAAGAAACGAAAAATACACAGTGTCGCTATCGTGATGCAGAAAGCAACTTTTCTTGGCCTGGAAAATATTGCGAGATGTGTGGATGCACATTTGTCTCAGCTAGTTTGCATCGCCGACATCGTCAATACCTGCACCAATTACTTAATGAACGAGATAGAATTAAAACTCCCATCAGCTTACATAGATCGTGAAATTATAAAACTCATAGTTATCGGTAATTTTCAAGAAATTGAACGCAATGTACAAACGCAAATAAAGGATTTAACATTTTTAGATGTATATTTCAATATTGTATTCGAAGAATTACTTTCACTAGGATTTAATGAAATTGTGCGTATAATTTTAAAACGCAATTGTTAATTTTATAAAAATAAAAAATAAAAAATTATTGTCAATAAATATGAAGTTTTTCCACCTTATAAATCACAGCGTATTTTTTCCTTTACCCCTCTCTAACATTTCCTTTACTTCCTTACTACACGCATAGAACATTCCATCAAAATAATATCAAATGTTAGTTGAACGCTAAACGAGCATCTTATTTCTAACATAAGCGCACACAGAGCACCGCTTATATGCTTGTAAGCAGCGGTGCTCGAAAAACACCGGTACGTGCACATCCCCGCGAATACGCTTACTCGCGTCGCTTCCGCGGCTGCTTAGCAGCTAATCGGCCGCGGTGCTTTCCGCTCGTTCACGTACCGGGAAACGCTAGCGCGAGCATGCGGCCGCTGCGGTGGGGCCCCCGGAGCGCGGATAAGCTTATTACTCAACGTATACCTACGATAAATATTAAAAATATTCGATGATCTTTTATTTATGAGTGCGTACGTAATCGGCAAAGCGTTCATTTCGCAAAATGGATGTACGGTGGAAACATCCTTGGGCGTCGATCGTCTGTGGGCCTACGGGATGCGGAAAAACAATTTTCGTGAAAACGTTTCTTCGTCATTTATCCGGCATGTCAGATGTTCAATTCGAGAGAATTTTATTTTATTACGCAGAGTGGCAAGATGCGTATCAGCGTTTACAATGCGCCACGAGTGAAAAAGGAGAAGAGAAAAAAGCACAAAAAACCGGTTACGTTAATAATGCATTGATAAAATCGAAGAAAAATATAATCGAATTTCGCGAGGAATTACCGCGCTCGGAAAATTATTCCAACGATCCGCTCTCACCAAAATTAATAATAATTGACGATCTTATGAGGGAATCATCGTTGTGCGACGCTATCGTAGATCTGTTTACCAAAGGAAGCCATCATAAAAATCTCAGTGTTATACTCATCTCGCAAAATCTCTTTCATCAAGGGCGCGGACAGCGCGACATATTTTTCAACGCGAATTACATAGTAGTTTTCAAAAATCCGCGCGATCGCGCACAAATTCGTCATCTAGCGCGTCAAGTATATCCCGACGATCCAAAGTTTATGGAAGAAGCGTACTACGACGCTACATCGAAGCCACACGGGTATTTATTGCTTGATTTGAAACAATCGACTCCAGACGAATATCGCTTTCGCACGTGCATCTTTCCCGACAATACTCGGCATTACGCATCATACCGCGTAGATCGAACAATAGAAGTGGGGGCGTATAAAAGGGTAAAATTCGTGTTCGCAACTTGTCAGTCGTGCGATTGCAGCGTAATGGTGAAAAAAGAAGAGGCTGATAAAAAGTTGGCGATATCGAATAGAGCAATAAAGAATGCTAGACGCTCTATCGGTGAGAGAAACATATGTCTTTTAAAAACTTTGTGTCAATTGAAAAAAAATCAAAGAACAGCATTCTTACGAGCCGCCGACAATAAGCTCATAAAGTGCATTCAAGAGTGCATTTTCAATACGCTCAAGGGTAACGTACCGCTTCACTGTAGAGATAAAAAGCGATTAGCCAAACATAAAACGATCCTACGTCGGGTCGCGGCGAAACAAGGTAATTGGAAGGCTAAAAGAAAACTGTTAGTGCAACGTGGCGGATTTTTACCTTATCTTATTGGCCCTATACTAGGTGCTATATTATCCCGAATTATCGGCGAATGAAAAAGAAAAAATACAACCTTAAACATTTCTGCATTTTCCGTACAGGTAAAAATAATAAAAACAGTAAAAAAGGAAAGTGTTAACACCTGTATTTTGAACAATGGAGAGGGCTAAGAAAATGGTTTTGATATCTACCGAAAATCTTGAGAGAATGCAACGAATGCAACAGCAACCGGAAATGGCATCTATTGCGATGACTCATAACTCGCCGAAGAAAAATACGGAAATATCAAATGCGGAAAATGTAAATAATAATAATAATACAGTACGAACACCGGGAACAGCTTTATCGCGGCTCGATGCGGAGATGTGGCGTATTCTCAACCTCGCGACTCCTGTCGACGAGGACAAAAGATGGAAATTGTATAAAGAAGTACTCCAACGTTATCTTCACTTTGTTCGGGAAGCTAAAAAACTTACGCGAGGATACACAGGGTAACGGCGAGGACATTAATGACGAGCAGAACAAAGACACGAATTTGGATGTCGACGATAACGAATTTATGGAAACGTCAACTTTAATTAGCAGCGGCCGCGGCGATGTGTATGAAGTTGGCATATCAATTGTCAGCATATCAAAAAAAAGTGGAGTTCTCTTTGCATACAGCCGAGTTCTATTGTTCCTGATAAATTTTAACAATAGTTCTGGTCATTTAACATAAATAACGGAAGTTGAGAAATGATATGCTAACTTCCCGCAAAGTCAGCATATCATATCATTTTTTCGAAATTTACTCCATTGAATTTTATAGTTTTCGACGAGTTCTATAGTTCTATAACATAGTTCCGACCGTAGGCTACCTCTAAAATTTTTTAAACAATTATTTTACCCGAAAAACTCGTATTTTCGAGTATAGAGGTGATATGCTGGCCGTATTTCGAGAGTTCTGATTATTATAAAATAGTTCTCGTGTAGTTCTGAACGTATTAATGCATTTTCTAAAGAGTTCTCATGATAAAAACAATTAGAAAATTTTTTAAACAATTATTTTACCCGAAAAACTCGTATTTTCGAGTATAGAGATGATATGCTGACCCTATGTAGATAATTCTGTTTATTATCAAATAGTTCTCGTGTATAATAGTAATTCTCGTGTGTAATAGTTTTAGGCTTGCATATTGCCTTTCTAAAGAGTTCTGGTAATTAAAGCAATTAAAAAATTTACTACGGCCTCCACGCCACTGATGCCAGAATTGAGACGCGAGCAATACGACTCTGTAATGGTGAGGATACACACACAAGCGTAAACCGTGCGCATGTAATACCAGAGAGAAGAATGAGAGTCGCCACGCTGCCGTTTTTCGTGTAACGCTTTTTCTAGGTCGTACACTAGCGTCACGTACATCCATTTTACGCCGCCTGGAACTACATGGCCACATCCACTTTCGGAGCCGATAAAACAGCCGATTGGTTCATGTCCGTGCTACATCCACTTTTCGATTTTGGTTCATATCCGTGCTACATCCACTTTCCGATGCTGGTAGTACACTGATCGTTTGACAAAGAGAGATGATGCGCTGTCTTTGTCTCTCTTTCATCGCGTATGTGTGTAGCGTCCGTGAAGGCACACACCGACACGTTGAGCACACGGATGCGATTGTTGGGAGATAATGTCAGACAAGGAGCGACAATCGCGTGCTATCCTTGTTCCTCTAGCGTATCGCTTACGGCCGAAATACGGCCTGAAAATGCTTTCTGGCCTCTCGTGACAGCAGTAATGCAACAAGGCTAATAAGCGCCCACTTTATAAGAATTTTATACTTGCGTATATACATATGTAGATATATATGTTTAAATTATAGTTAAAATTGTATCTGCAATTAAATATTGTATGATGATCAATAATACTAGGATAATAGATAACAAAGTGAATAAATACAAAATACGTCAGACGGATGCCTGCTAGACTTGATGATTTGTTGCTTTGTTACTATCGATACTCCGTGTATCATAATCTTGATTTCCATTTTTTTTCTTCTGTAAAAAACTATATAATATATATTTTATAGATTATTGTATATATATAAAATGAAAATAAACTATTTTTATTTGTAATATGTAATTATACTTTGATAAAGACATAAATATTTTAAACATATTTCTTAAAATATAATCACATTTAATAAATAAATGTATGTAATAATGTATGATAAACTTTAAAAAATAGTAAAAAAAAAGTCGTTCAGATTTGAACCCCGATCTGCGTCGTGAGAGACCAAGCGTTTTGCAATCATCCACCGCGCACTATTGAAATAAACATCAATGTTATCGGTACTTGTAGTATATTTACGTAAGATTATGTGAATTCTTTTTTAAATTAAAATTATCATTTAACATTGCTTTTTATGATTTATACTCTTTGTTTTAAGAATGGGAAAGGAAAAAACATTTTTTAATGTAAATGTCTTGTACGTTATATATAAAAAATGTATGTTTTTTTTGTACATAATGTTTAATGAAGCTTACAAAAACGTAAACAAAAAGCTATTTAATCCGAAACATTGTCTTTTTTCTAGAATCGTTTTATGAAACTAAATTCAGTTTATTGAAGTCTTAACCTTTTTTTTCTACTCTATCGCGAGAATAACATATATATATATATTACGTAAAATTATTTCATTAAAATAGCATATATTGACGTTTATAGTATGTGCACATATTCAAATGTATTGTATAAAAAAAAATTATGTTCATTAAAAAATTCATTATTATAATTAATATAATATAGTTTAATCAATATATTTTTTTAATAATAATAATAATTATAATTTATCAACATAATTCTTTTTAATATAATATATTAGAAAATAATAAATATGTTTGAGATTCAGCGGCTCCAACGGGAGCGCTCGAAAATTGGCGCGTTAGCAGCCATTTCACGCGGCACATGGCCCGCCGCGAATCAAATCACGCGCAAACAGCGGCGCTCAGCGAATCGCGTCAGGCCCGTGGCATCGCTCGTGCCGTTCAAAGCGGGCCACGCAGCGGTCACCCTCTCGGGGAACCGCCGGGCGCACTCGATCGTGAATTACATCCGTGACAGTGTGTTATTATATCGTCTAAACTCTCGTGATAGAAAAGTCGCTCGCTTTTCCAGTTCGTACTCTCGCATACGAAACGCGAAGTTTTCGATAGTGATAAAAGAGATTTCTCGTCGCTCGCGATTAATCTCTCGCAATTTAAACGCGCCGTTTATTCCGTCGCTCGCGGAATCGCGCCGTTTACACCGTCGCTTGCGGTGTTCAAACTCTCGCAGGGTTTCGCTCGCCCACGTCCACTTCTTTCTCGCACATTTGCTGGTCCTTCGAGCAGGATCTTGCTATCCGGTGCCTGTGCGTGGAGTGAGTGCAGTGCCTGCAGTGAATCCGTCTGTGCTCTTCCGGACGTCACTCATCTGAAAAAACAAAGATGAATAAGGACAAGGAACCAACGGTCCGTTCGCAGTCGGACTTATACGGGCGCATTTCCCGCGCATACGAGAACTTGCGGAAGTCGGGAACCGCCAATATAACGATCGGGCTGGCGGAAGCGCGACTCCAAGCCCTCGAGGCCAACTGGGCGAAGTTCGAGTTCCAGCACAACAAGCTGCTCGAACACTGGGAAGCCCTGTCGGAAAGCACATACGTGAAAACGGACATGCCAACGCTAGCTGAGGAGGCGTACCTGACGCAGAAGGGCATGTTCCTGGACACGCTTCGACGCCTCAGAGCCGCGGAGATGACCGAGACCACAGCCTTCGGATCGGCGCCGTCGCATCCGGCGCGAACCACGCTGCCGAGGATTCAACTCCCGCAGTTCTCCGGACTCTACGAGGATTGGCCTTCGTTCCGGGACCTCTTTCACTCCCTCATCGGGAAGGACGAATCCACCGCCGAAGTCGAGAAGCTCCATTACCTGAAGTCGTGCCTGAAGGGAGAAGCAGAGCTCATGATTCGGTGTCTGCCCACGACGGGCGAAAACTTTAATCGCGCGTGGAAAGTTCTCACGGACTATTACGAGAACAAGCGCCTGCTCGTGCGGTCCTACTTGGCGAGGTTCACGGCAATCCAGCGGCTGAGGGGTGAGTCAAGTGCGGACCTACGCATGCTTTACCACGGAGTGCTCAGTACCGTCGGCTCACTCGAGAGCATCGGACGACCGACCGCGCGCGGGGAAGATCTGTTCGTGCACCTCGTCGTAGATCTCCTAGACTCCCGGTCGCGCCGCGAATGGGAGACCACGATCAGCGACACGACGGAACCGCCGTCGTACGCGGAGCTGATCCAGTTCTTAGACCGACGGCTGCACACGCTCGAGTCGTTGCCGCCGAGTAAAACGGAGTCGAGTCCCGCAAAGCCGGTCGTGAGCTCCGGGCGTCCGCCGCGCGTTCTTCACGCCCGGAAGCCGGAGAGCAAGCGCGGGCGGTGTACCATGTGCCACGAAGAGCACTATATCATGTTCTGTGACGCGTTCAGAGCAAAGACGGCGTCGGAGAGAAGAAAGCACATCGAAGCCAACCAGCTGTGCTTCAACTGCCTCGGGAGGCACAAGGCTAGCGAGTGCTCGTCCAAGAAGACGTGCTCGTCGTGCGGCGAACGCCATCATTCGCTCCTCCACCACGCGGGCACCACCTCCGAGGTCGCAAGATCGTCGCTCTCAGCAAACCGAAGCACGAGAGCCGCACCGGCGGTGCTTCTCGCGACCGCGCGCGTTCGGGTGGCCGACAAGTTCGGAGTTCTGCGCACCCACCATCGAGGAAGCTATAGACCTCCAGCGACAGCTGACGGAGCTGTGCACGGCGGGCGGGTTCCCGCTGAGGAAGTGGTCGGCGAACGACGCCCGCCTGCTGGATCACATCCCAGCGGAGCACCGGACTCAGCGTGACCGACTGTCCTGGACTCCACAGGAGAGTCACGCGACTCTCGGCCTCCAGTGGCACCCAAGCATCGACTGCTTCTCCTTCTCCACCAGGTCCATCGCGGTGCCAGCGTTCACAAAGCGGTCCGTCCTCTCGCTGACGGCCCGTCTCTTTGACCCGCTGGGCTGGCTGGCACCGACCGTGATCTGGGCGAAGATACGGTTCCAGTCCACCTGGTTGCAAGGCCTGGCTTGGGATGCACCGCTGGGCGACGCCGACGCACTGCTGTGGAGAAGGTACACCGACGACCTGCCAAGTCTGGAGGAGATCCGCGTCCCGCGGCTCATCCGTCTTAGCGCAGCAGGCGCGCGAGTGGAGCTGCACGGCTTCGCCGACGCGTCAGAGCGGGCCTACGCTGCCGTCGTCTACGCACGGACGGAGACCTGCAACAAAGACATTCACATAACATTAGTTTCAGCAAAAACAAGGTGGCGCCGCTGAAGACCGTGACTCTACCTCGCCTGGAGCTCTGCGCAGCCGCTCTGCTCACGCGGCTGACGGCGCGCGTGCGGCGAGTTCTCGAAGCCGAGGACGCGCACATCCACCTGTGGTCCGACTCAACCGTCGCTCTGGGCTGGATCCGCGGCCACCCGTCTCGCTGGAAGACGTACGTCGCCAACCGGGTCGCCGATATCCAGACTGTACTGCCTGGGGCCCAATGGCACCACCTCCCGGGGACGGAGAACCCCGCCGACTGCGCATCGCGAGGCATCTCCCCGACTGAGCTGGTCACCCACCCGCTCTGGTGGAAGGGACCACCCTGGCTGAAGGAGGACCAGACATCGTGGCCAGACCCCCGCGACGAGGAGCTCACTGAGTAGCTGCCGGAGGAGCGCGTGCGAGCGCTCGCTGCCACCGCGCCAGCGGCGGAGGCAACCGAGCCAGAGGAGCTGACTCGCTTCTCCTCGCTGAACCGGCTGCTGCGGGTGACCGCCTGGTGCAGGCGATGGAGGCGCCGAGCATCGGCTTTGCGGGCGCCCCCCGCCACGAAGCAGCCCCTAGCTACGGGCACCCTCACAGCAGCAGAGTGGGACGACGCTCGCCTGACATGGATCCGGGCAGTGCAGGCTGAAAAATACAGCGCGGAGTTAGCAGCTCTCGCGCGGGGAGCCCCGCCATCCAAGAACATTCAACTTACAAAACTTACCCCGTTTGTAGATTCGCAAGGCATCCTCAGGGTGGGCGGGCGCATCAAGCACGCCCTCTTGGCCTACGGCGAGCGACATCCGGTGATCCTGCCAAGCTCGTCGCACCTCACACGGTTCATCATCGAGGCCTGCCACCGGCGAACACTGCACGGCGGCGTGCAGCTTACCCTCGGGTCCATCCGACAGCAGTATTGGATACCCCGAGGGCGACAGCTCGTCAAGGAGGTGATTCGACGGTGCGTCACCTGCGTCCGATGGCGGGCGGCCTCGCAACAACAGATCATGGGAGATCTACCGCGCCTCCGAGTCACGCCGGCCGTTCCTGAGCACCGGCGTCGACTACGCCGGCCCCATTCAGCTGCGCACAACGAAGGGCCGCGGACATCGCGCATACAAGGCCTTCATCGCGGTCTTCGTGTGTCTCAGCACGAAGGCCATACATTTGGAGGTCGTGTCCGACTACTCGGCGGACGCATTCTTGGCCGCCCTGCGGCGATTTACAGCTCGGCGAGGGCTCTGTCGCTGTCTGCACAATGACAGCGGCACGAACTTCGTCGGGGCCGACGCACAGCTTCGAGCGTTCTTCGCCGCCAGCAGCCCGGAGCAGCGGAAGATCGCCGACCAGATGGCCAACAAGGGGATCAGGTGGTGCTTCAACCCACCGGCAGCGCCCCACTTCGGCGGACTTTGGGAGGCGGCGGTGAAGTCCTTCAAACATCACCTCAAGAGAGTGCTTGGAGAATCGACCCTCACCTATGAGGAGATGAGCACTCTCCTCGCGCAAATCGAGGCCTGTCTTAACTCCAGGCCGCTGCAGGCGATGTCAGACGATCCGGACGACTTGGCGGCATTGACTCCGGGGCACTTCCTCGTGGGAGCAGCACTGAACGCAATCCCAGAGGCCAGCTCCCTGGACGTGCCGATCGGCCGCCTCTCCCGATGGCACCTGCTGCAGAGGATGCGCGACCACTTTTGGGACAGGTGGTCGCAGGAATACCTCCACACGCTGATCCAACGGCCGAAATGGTGGGCCACCAACGAGGAAGTGCGCGTCGGGCGACTCTGCCTCATCCGGAGCGACAACGCGCCGCCGACACGATGGCCTCTCGCCCGGATCGCGAGCGTACACCCGGGAGCCGACGGGCGGATCCGTGTGGTCACCCTCCGTACCGCGTCATCCGAACTGACGCGCCCGATCGCGAAGATCGTCCTCCTGCCGGAGAGCCGTTCCGACGAGCAGGAGAACGAGCCCGCGCACCGCGCGTAGCGGGTCCTCCGTCGGGCTGCAAGAAAAAAACAACAAGCCTAAATTAATTGTACAATTAATTATACATTGCATAAGTGCGACGCATGTTACACGTAAACGTCTGTATTTCGCGATGCAAATATGTGCATACGCTTTTGGAAAGTGAAACATTATATATACATCAATTTGCTACGATTGGTATAGTTAACACGAGCGTGTGAACAAAATTGTGTAAAAATTACCTTGCGTCTTTTGCGGCCTCTCGCGCAGCCGATCAGCTGCGAAATTCCAGCGCGCGCTCCCGCGTCTCGCTCCCCGCGTCCACGAGCCAGGCATGGATTTCGGCGTCGCGCGGCTCACGTAAGGCTAGGCGAGCCTCGCGCTGTTTCTCCTGCGCTGGGAACCACAATTAGCGCTACCTACGCGAATAAAATCACTTATACTCACCGAGCACTGGCTCACGCCACGATATCTCCGCCTCGTTCCCGTCTCGTCTCGGCGGACACTCCGATGCACCGTAGCACTCCGACACGCACTGCACAATTCTCGCGTATTGACCACACATGTCGCCGATCGACCACGTGCCGTGGATCATACGCGAGCATCGTGCGTAACTCGCGGCGCCGGTCATTCACGGCCAGTCGCAGGGCCGCGCCATGCGGGGGCCCACGGGGCGCTAACCAGCGGCGTGCTATGTCGCCGGAGTTTCGGCGAGGCGGGCGGGATGTTTGAGATTCAGCGGCTCCAACGGGAGCGCTCGAAAATTGGCGCGTTAGCAGCCATTTCACGCGGCACATGGCCCGCCGCGAATCAAATCACGCGCAAACAGCGGCGCTCAGCAAATCGCGTCAGGCCCGTGGCATCGCTCGTGCCATTCAAAGCGGGCCACGCAGCGGTCACCCGAGAGAGCCGAAATTAATAAGAAATGCGAATAACAAGTTCTAATTTTCCGAATCATCGCAAACAACAACCGGCGCGATCGTTAGAGACAAACACATCGAACATTCGAAAAGCAGCAAAAGAACGGTTGTATATAAGCTCTCTCGGGGAACCGCCGAGCGCACTCGATCGTGAATTACATCCGTGACAGTGTGTTATTATATCGTCTAAACTCTCGTGATAGAAAAGTCGCTCGCTTTTCCAGTTCGTACTCTCGCATACGAAACGCGAAGTTTTCGATAGTGATAAAAGAGATTTCTCGTCGCTCGCGATTAATCTCTCGCAATTAAAACGCGCCGTTTATTCCGTCGCTCGCGGAATCGCGCCGTTTACACCGTCGCTTGCGGTGTTCAAACTCTCGCAGGGCTTCGCTCGCCCACGTCCACTTCTTTCTCGCACAAAATATATATTACGCACTGTAATAAATATGTATAATGTACTTCGTATTATATCCCGTTGAAGTATCGATAGTAAGAAAGCAAAAAATCATCAAGTCTAATAGGCCCCCGTGTCTTACATATTTTGTATTTGTTCACTCTATTATCTATTATCTTAGTAGTATTATTGATCATCATACAATATTTAATTGCAGATACAATTTTAACTATAATTTAAACATATATATCTACATATGTATATACGCAAGTATAAAATTCTTATAAAGTGAGCGCTTATTAGCCTTGTTGCATTACTGCTGTCACGAGAGACCAGAAAGCATTTTCAGGCCGTATTTCGACCGTAAGCGATACGCTAGAGGAACAAGGATAGCACGCGATTGTCGCTCCTTGTCTGACATTATCTCCCAACAATCGCATCCGTGTGCTCAACGTGTCGGTGTGTGCCTTCACGGACGCTACACACATACGCGATGAAAGAGAGACAAAGACAGCGCATCATCTCTCTTTGTCAAACGATCAGTGTACTACCAGCATCGAAAAGTGGATGTAGCACGGATATGAACCAAAATCGAAAAGTGGATGTAGCACGGACATGAACCAATCAGCTGTTTTATCGGCTCCGAAAGTGGATGTGGCCATGTAGTTCCAGGCGGCGTAAAATGGATGTACGTGACGCTAGTGTACGACCTAGAAAAAGCGTTACACGAAAAACGGCAGCGTGGCGACTCTCATTCTTCTCTCTGGTAATACGCAGAGCGCTCTGCGCATTACACGATTTACACTTGTGTGTGTATCTCCTCCACTACGGAGTCGTGTTGCTGGCATCACTGTCCCACGCACTCAGCCGGTTGAGCGCATGTGCGCCAGTCTCCCCACCATTCGGCTTTCGTGGAGGCATCGCCGGCAGCGTCGGATCAGGAAGATCACACGCAATTATACGACGCACGGCGTATCTATTCGACCAAGTTGATCAAGCTTCTCAGACTATTTTATTTTCTCTTATATTTTGTCTTACTGTTCTCCTTTTTTTACTATTCTCTTACCATTTACTATTTTCTTACTATTTTCTTACTATTAAATACTATTAAATATTATTATTAATATTTAATAACATTATTATTATAATACTATTAAATATTATTTTCTATTATTAAAGTAAGTATTATATACTTACTTTGTATACTTCGTATACTTACTTTGTAATACTCGCTCGCTTCATTCGAACATCACGTATAGACAGTTGTGGGCGAGAAAAAGATGAATGCCAAAATGAAAAAGAGGTCGAGTTACAATAAAGTTACTTTGCAACAAATTTTATCAAAATCAGAATGTTGCCCCCTTACCGATACAGGCCGTGTACTTCCACCTTCCCACAAGGTTTATAAAATGATATCAAAATTGATGCTCGATGAGGGTTCTGTGGTAACGCCGAAACACGTTCATACCATTATCAATAATAATCGTAACGGTTTCAAACAGTTCGTTTTAAAAACGCTCAATATCTCAGAGGTCGAATTGAGCACATGCATTGACGGAGATTTCTCGATGAATGTAAATGGATCTTTAGATGAGCCCAGTACCGATACTTCGACTACATCCATAACGATTGATATCAATCTTGTGATATCTGCGGAAAAATGGCATGGTATACGGCCGGAAAAGAAAAGTTATGGTAAGCGCACTTATTGGAAATTGCGCGCAGGATGGTCAGATGTAATTGCTGAAGCAATCTGGGTACAGCACCAGATCGACTGCGTGTTCTGTTTTAAAAACCACAGCGTTTTTCGTAGTGCCATCGCACGTCAATTTTTAACATTTTTCGGTCACTGCGTCGAATGTAAAGCCACAATCAATGGTAGCTTGCTAAAAGAGCCAGCAAAAGCGGTTGATATAGTGCTGATATGTCACATCGAGGGTATTAACTCTCGCATGCATCCAGAAAAGAAACGAAGGCACTTGAAGGGAGAAAGGCGTCGCGAAATGGCTGATGCTATGATCGATGGAAGAAAAGACGCGGTGATTTTACGACACGAAGAGGCTAGTCGGTTGAAGAAATTTGGAGGGAAAAATCCACCGATTTTGCCAAGTACCGCAGTCTTGCGCAAAGCCAAAGAACAACGCCTCTTGACAAAGTACGATTTGAAGTTCTCAAATCCTGCATTAAATTTATATAACAGCTCCCAAAACAGTAAGTATGCTGGATGTATCCACTTTATAGGATTGCTGAAATTCAATTGCATTTATTGGACGCCAGAACGAGCACAAATCTACTCAGCCCGCTGCCGTAACAACAGAAACGCAACACTTGCTCTTGATGCCACGGGTGGCATTGTCAAACGTGAAAAATCACACGAGCCACACGTTTTTCTGTACCAATACGTGCTCATAACGAACCAAGGTAGCGTGCCTACATTTCAGATGGTGTCGGCTGATCATCGAGCGCTGAATATCGCTAATTTGTTACGTTTGATCCTCGCCGCGAATTTACCGATTCCACCAATTGTAGTTACGGACTTTGGATGGGCGCTTCTCATAGCAGTAGCCGAAATATTTGGTAGGTGTTCGAGTCTCGGCGATTACCTAAAAAAGTGCTACGATGCGGTCTTACGCAAATCGGTTACGTTGCCATCGACGTATATCCGATTGGATGTGAGTCATGTTATAGCCATGGTATCACGCTGGAACTGCCTCAAAGGGAAAGAAAAAATCCTCGTGCGACGATTTTATTTGAGGTGTGTCGCACAAATGTACCAAATTTCGACCATGGACGAATTATCGTACTTCGTCAAGTCTGTTCTTTCCGTCGCCCTTAGTCATTTCATCGGTCACACCCCGTCTAACGATATTCTGTCTTCCGAAGAACGAATTAGATTTTTAAATGATAAAATAAAAGGCGTGCCGATCAACATGGAAGAAGTTGACGATGATGATGCCGATGAATTTTCTGAGAAAAGAAATATAGAAAAAGAGGAGCATCCTGATGAAAATAAAGGCTTTAATTCAGATTGGAAAACGTGGTGCGACGATCAGTACGATGCAGCGAGAGAAATAGCGAATAATTCGTCGGTCGGTGATACGATAAACGCCTGCTACAATGAAGACTTCGCTAAGAGACTCAAGAGGTACTTATTACCTTATGTGGCATTATGGACGGGAGTGATGTTGCCTATTTTCGAGAAAGGGTCAATAATAGCAACATCGGCTGCCGTCGAATCAGAATTTTGCGATATCAAAAATCGCGCGTTCAAGGGCGAATTGCCTATGAGAGTGGACAAGTTCATTCTCAAACATCTCGATCATATCGATAATAAACTCAAGCTGCTTTCGAATGAATCGGATATTCAATCGGCTGATGGAAGGAAACAACTGCCGGAGATCACGGACAGTCTGGGCTCCCAGTCTACTCTGCTGCCAGTAGTATCATTTAAAAGCGAAATATCGTTTGCTATCAAAGGTGAAAACGCGTGCAGCACTCTCATTAAAACTACACGAAAAGATACGTTGAGCAGTAGTGTCGTTGATCTGCTGCAGTTATCGGAAACAATTCCTTCGACAACAGCCAGCGACAAAATGATTCCATCTTATCAAAGTGATATTGAAAATTGTCTTGACTACGATAAGAAATCAATGACGAAAGAGACAACATTCATTGTCCAAGAGTCATCAAGCAGATCACTCATAGATGGGGTATCTTTTGAGAGGACCCACTACGCTATGGACAAAAATATTCCAGCTGATAACGATTGGATCGTATGTGAAACATGGGATGGTTTGAACAAAAATGTAAAAAGCATCGAGAACGATGAACCGCCGAAACCGAAACGGTTGAAATCGACATACTTGGACAATTGTCCCGAATGGGATTTTATTAAAGACTCCAAGATCGGACGCATCCCCATTCTTAGGAATGGAAATATCTCGACTCCTGTGAATATGGGTGCCTATAATTTGAACATGCGAAACACATGTGCTTTCGATTCGATATTTCATGTCATGGTCAGTGGAATTTTGGGTAGCCGCCTGTATCGAGAAAAAATAACTACAACTAATTGTCCCATCATACAATTGTGTTACAATGTAATCGATGCTAAGAAATTAACAGCGAAGCATTACAAGCTGAGAGCAGAGATCTTAACAGAAATTGTGATGTTTGAGATCAAAAGCTACACCAGGAAGATCAAGTCACTCGATGCAAAATGTAATGCTGCCCATCTCGCTCAGATAATTCTAAGATCGGAACCTAGTTATTCATACAAGGTTGAGTGTTCCTGTGGATATACCAACAGCAATACGTACGCTTTGCTGGATATTAATATTGACATAGTTCGTGGTGGATTCCATCAAATGCAAGCGGCAATTGACGATAATTTACGTGTAAGTAGATCTTGTTTCAGGTGCAAAAAACTAGTTGAAAATCACGCAGATTACGGCTCTCACTTGATTATTGACACGAGTATTGTGACCGATGATCGTTACGAAAACAAAAACTGTAACAGTAGGAGAAAAATCCTATATATTAATTGGTGTTGTTGATTATAATGAGGAAAAGGAGCACTATGTCGCTTATGCACCAGCAGGGACATATTGGTATCGCTATGACGACCTGTTACTAACTCGTAAGTCAGTGAATCCTATAACAAAAATAACGCCTCATATTATTATGTATGCGATATGTAGCGATATGCATAGTAACTAAACATTAATCGATCTACACGAAAACAATTTCTGTCAGGCCAATATTTTTATCGAGTTTTTGAATGGTCGAGTTGGAATTTTGAAAAAGTTTCAATAAATTAAACAAAAATTCGTAAAAATTTTAATGACATAAATTAAAAAATTAAAAATTAAAAAAAGCATTAAAAAATTAAAAAATTCTAAAAATATAAAAAAATAATTAAAAATTTTAAAAAATATAAAAAAAAATAAAAAGTTTAAAAATATAAAAAAAATATAAAAAAAGGAACCGCTTCCCCACCACGTCCGCGTTCGTGGTTCTGGATTCGACAGAGAGTGGGAGAAACTTTTATATTAAAAATAGTAGTCTAAACTCTATGTACAATATCTACTGTGGCGGTTCGAGAAACCACCACAATTACGCGCGAACTACTCGGTAGACGCGCGAACGAATTCTCACGCGCGGAGCACGTGAAACCCGCGCGCGAGCACCGCGCGAGCCACGAAGGCTCACCGTGAGGCGGCCACGAGCGGGAGTCGGCGCCAGCAAGTGAAATCCAGTGAGTTGGGTTTATAAGACGGCGCACGGCGAGAAGATTTTGATTCGCGGCCCGCTCTGACTGCGGAAAGGACCTCCTGCCCGATAGTCAGTACGAGCTCACGAATTCTTTTGGAAAGCGACAGCCTACGCTGCCTCCAGTATTACCGCAGGACCTGAGTCTTCCTCGACCACAGCTGCCTCCCACTTCACCCGGGACCAGTCGGCAGCCCTTCTGTGAGGGAGAACCAACACCAGGACTCACAGGCGACCGAACGTGCACGAGCTACAGGGAGTGGAGACTGCACCCAATAGAGCTGGCGTCGGTGCAATACACCCGACCTCCACGCTTCTTCTTAAGCCCGTGGGACATCCGGGTACGGCGATATACATCTCCCTCAACACCGTGGAGCCTACCGCCGCTGCTATCACCACTCGCAGCTTCGCCGATACATCACCGTGATTGCGGGACGCAATCACAGCCGGCCACACGAGTGCACAGGGGCACGCAGTATCAACCACTGACGCAAACCGATAACTCCACGCAATCAGATAGCGATTGGGAAGCCAACACACGTGACACGGCTACACAGACGGAGACAGCCTGCGAGGAACGCAGCTACACGCCACCCGGGACTCCACCGGCACTTAGACGCGTACCCTCACTGTCACTACCCTACATCGGCTCCCTCCGAATAACCACCACCGAGCCTCGTATCACTTGGCGGGAACGCCCTCAGCGTTAACCCGTAAACGGCCCTTTTCAGGGCCACCACAAACCAGATAATTGTAAATTGTACATAGAGACTATTAATATATTTTATTGTGAACTGTAGAAAAGAAGTCTCGTGATTGACTTCACCTCTTTACGCTCGACCTATCCCTCGCGCCATCTTCCGAAGGCGAACACGCCTCTATACTACCCACAACTGGTGACCACCGACGCGGAAGATGCCAAAGGACCCAGATAGGACAATCGTCGTCGACGACGACAGCACGAGCGTCAACAAGATCGGCATAAGAATACCGCCATTCTGGCCGGAGGATGCAGAGCTATGGTTCGCGCAGCTGGAAGGAACATTCAGCTCATGCGACATAACAGACGATGCAACGAGATACGCATACGTCCTCTCAAGGATAGAGCCAAAGCAAGCCAGGGAAATCAAGGATATCATCACCCAGCCGCCGCTAAAACAGAAGTACGAAGCGATAAAGAAGGCTTTAATTCAGAGACTCACGGCATCCCAGGATCAAAGAATCAAACAGCTCCTCGAACATGAAGAGCTGGGAGATAGAAAGCCCTCGCAGTTTCTCCGCCACCTCAAAACCTTAGCCGGCATAACGGTTTCGGACGAACTACTGCGCACACTATGGCTAGGTCGATTACCAACGCAAATGCAGGCCATTTTAGCAATCCGGGCGCAAGACAAGCTGGAAGACGTCGCAGAACAGGCCGACAGAATACATGAAATAGGCAATAGATCAATGGAGGTAGCAACCATGCAAGGAGCAGTCACGCCAATACGAACGACATGGGAAACGCAAATAGAGACGCTAAGAGATCAAGTCGCTGCCTTGACAACACAGGTCACAAAAATGACCAGGAAGTTCCAAAGAGAACAGCAAGGGAAACGACCACGAAGCCAATCGAGAGATCGACAACGTAGCAGGACACCAAGAAGAGAAGGCATCTGCTACTACCACCGACGCTTCGGAGTAGAAGCCAAGAAATGTACGACCCCATGCTCGTTCAAAAAGGAAAACGAGGAAGCCAGTCGCTGATGGCGGCAAGCGACATAGGCTTAGAACCACGCCGCCTATATATGACGGACCGGAAGACGAAAATAAGATATTTAATCGATACCGGATCCGACATAAGCGTCTACCCACGTGCAAGAACACAAGGCCGGAAACAGGCGGAAACATATCAGCTATTTGCAGCAAACGGATCAACAATATCCACCTACGGAGCAACAACCATACAACCGGATTTCGGGCTACGTAGGGCGTTCCCATGGCGGTTCATAATAGCCGACGTCACATAGCCAATAATAGGGTCAGACTTCTTATCGCACTATCACCTCCTACCGGATGTAAGAAATAAGAAGTTAATTGACGGAAAAACAGGCCTCACGGCACACGGGTCAAAAAGCAACCATAAAATAAACTCCATCAAAGCAGTAGCTGGGGAAACAAAATACGACAGCATAGTAAAAGAGTACCCAGGAATAACGCGACCAAACGGAAGGAGCCAGCCAGTCAAACACAACACAGTCCATTACATACAAACCACCGCGGGACAACCAGAAGCATGCAGACCAAGAAGACTATCTCCAGAGAAACTACACATCGCAAGGACGGAATTCGACCTACTACTGCAGGAAGGGATAATCCAGCCATCAAAAAGCCCATGGTCAGCACCACTGCATATGGTGCCCAAGGGAAAAGAAGCATGGCGACCGTGCGGAGATTATAGAAGATTAAACACACGCACAATACCAGACAGTTATCCGATACCGCACATAGAAGACTTCGCGCAAACATTGCACAAGAAAAAAGTTTTCTCAACGCTCGATCTAATGAGAGCATATAACCAAATTCCGGTACATGAAGAGGACGTACCGAAGACAGCAATTACCACGCCATTTGGATTATATGAATTCAAATTCATGCCGTTCGGACTTCGAAACGCAGCACAAACCTTTCAAAGATTCATTAATGAAATACTGCGGGGACTAGACTTCTGCTATGCATACATAGATGACATATTGGTAGCATCAGCAACAGAAGAAGAACACGAAAAGCACATGAGGGAACTTTTCACCCGACTAGAAACCAACGGGGTGAGAATTAACCCAGCCAAGTGCACATTCGCAGCCGCACAGGTTAAATTCTTGGGCTACCTGGTCTCAGCAGAAGGCACCAGACCGCTACCAGAGAAGGTAGAAGCAATCAAAAACTTCCCTTCTCCAAAGACGGTCAAACAGATGCGACAATTTCTGGGAACCATCAACTTCTACAGACGTTTCATCCCAGGAGCAGCAAAGGACCAAGCAACGTTGAGCGAAGTATTGAGAGGACCAAAGAAGAGAGGACAACAACCAATCCAGTGGACGCCAGAAAGAGAAGAAGCATTTGTCAATTGCAAAAACAGCCTATCTAGAGCAGCACTCCTAGCACACCCAGATCCAACAGCAGAACTAACCGTAACGACGGACGCCTCGGACACAGCACTAGGAGCGGTCATACAACAGAAAGTTAAAGGGGAATGGCAACCACTAGCATTCCTAAGCAAAAAACTCAGCAGACCACAAACGAAGTACAGTCCATACGATCGAGAACTATTGGCTATATACACAGCGATCAAACACTTCCGCCATATGTTAGAAGGGAGACGGTTCATTATATACACGGACCACAAACCAATCACCTACGCATTTGACCAAGATCCGCTGAGAAGCTCACCACGCCAAGCACGACACTTGGAGTACATCGGCCAATTTACAACAGACATTCGCCACATAGCAGGGAAAGAAAACGTAGTAGCCGACACCCTCTCCAGAGTAGAAGCAATAGAAGAGGCAGTCAATTTCGAAGAAATTGGCAGAAGCACAAGCACAAGATGCAGAAATGCAAGAGATAAGGAATACGAAACAAGGTCTGCTGCTCACGAAAGTCGCAATACCGGGAACAACGACAACAGTATACTGCGACACGTCAACACCGATAACACGACCATACGTGCCACAACAATTCAGGAGGAGAGTATTCAACTCCCTACACAGCCTAGCTCACCCAGGAGCAAAGGCATCAGCAAAACTAATAGCGCAAAGATACGTATGGCCAAGAATACAGCAGGATTGCAGCAGATGGGCCAAAACTTGCATTCAATGCCAACGAGCGAAAATCACGCGACACAACGTAGCACCGATAGGAGAGTTCGACCCACCAACAAGACGCTTCCAGCACATACACATGGACATAGTCGGACCAATGCCAACATCCGATAACAAATGCTACTGTCTCACTATAATAGACCGTTTTACAAGATGGCCGGAGGCGATTCCACTAACAGACATTACGGCAGAAACGATAGCAAAGCACCTGTTCATAAACTGGATCGCGCGATTCGGCACTCCAGAAAGAATCACGACCGACCAAGGAAGACAATTCGAAGCAGATCTTTTCAAACGCCTAACACAAATGACAGGCTCAAAACATATAAGAACAACAGCTTACCACCCGGCAGCCAACGGGATGATAGAGCGGTTCCACAGGCAATTAAAAGCAGCCATCAAATGCCATCAAACAGAAGACTGGACAGAAATCCTCCCAGTCGTACTGATGGGCATCAGGGCCGCCTGGAAGGAAGACATAAACGCAACAACGGCAGAATTGGTCTATGGAGAACCGATGAGATTACCTGGACAATTCTTGGCAGGAAAAAACAACGACGCAGAAGACAAGACCAGCCTCGTGAACAGACTACGAAGCATCATGACCAAACTCAGTCCAGCTATCAAAAGACATGGACAAAGAGCAACGTTCATGTACAAAGACATGGACAAAACAGCAAAAGTCTTCGTGCGACACAGCGCACCATCAGGAGCACTACAACCACCATACGACGGACCTTATGAAGTACTAAACAGAAGTGAAAAAACATACAAGATACGGATGAACAATAAAACAGTCAACGTATCGATAGACAGGCTGAAACCAGCGTACACCATGGAAGAAGAAGAAGAAGGACCACAAGCCACCAACCAGGAAGCAACAGTACGACTAGCCACGACAAAAAGCGGACGAGTATCTCGCCCGCCAATCAGGTTCAACACTTAAGAGGCTTCCATACAACCAAGGGGGTCCTGTGGCGGTTCGAGAAACCACCACAATTACGCGCGAACTACCCGGTAGACGCGCGAACGAATTCTCACGCGCGGAGCACGTGAAACCCGCGCGCGAGCACCGCGCGAGCCACGAAGGCTCACCGTGAGGCGGCCACGAGCGGGAGTCGGCGCCAGCAAGTGAAATCCAGTGAGTTGGGTTTATAAGACGGCGCACGGCGAGAAGATTTTGATTCGCGGCCCGCTCTGACTGCGGAAAGGACCTCCTGCCCGATAGTCAGTACGAGCTCACGAATTCTTTTGGAAAGCGACAGCCTACGCTGCCTCCAGTATTACCGCAGGACCTGAGTCTTCCTCGACCACAGCTGCCTCCCACTTCACCCGGGACCAGTCGGCAGCCCTTCTGTGAGGGAGAACCAACACCAGGACTCACAGGCGACCGAACGTGCACGAGCTACAGGGAGTGGAGACTGCACCCAATAGAGCTGGCGCCGGTGCAATACACCCGACCTCCACGCTTCTTCTTAAGCCCGTGGGACATCCGGGTACGGCGATATACATCTCCCTCAACACCGTGGAGCCTACCGCCGCTGCTATCACCACTCGCAGCTTCGCCGATACATCACCGTGATTGCGGGACGCAATCACAGCCGGCCACACGAGTGCACAGGGGCACGCAGTATCAACCACTGACGCAAACCGATAACTCCACGCAATCAGATAGCGATTGGGAAGCCAACACACGTGACACGGCTACACAGACGGAGACAGCCTGCGAGGAACGCAGCTACACGCCACCCGGGACTCCACCGGCACTTAGACGCGTACCCTCACTGTCACTACCCTACATCGGCTCCCTCCGAATAACCACCACCGAGCCTCGTATCACTTGGCGGGAACGCCCTCAGCGTTAACCCGTAAACGGCCCTTTTCAGGGCCACCACAAACCAGATAATTGTAAATTGTACATAGAGACTATTAATATATTTTATTGTGAACTGTAGAAAAGAAGTCTCGTGATTGACTTCACCTCTTTACGCTCGACCTATCCCTCGCGCCATCTTCCGAAGGCGAACACGCCTCTATACTACCCACACTACTATTGATAATATCTTGACCTCTTTTTTCACATGAAAATATTTTTCTAAAAATAATTGTTTAAAAAATTGTCTAAATATTTTCCGCTAGAACTCCGCTAGAAAAGGCAATGTACGTACCCAGAACAACACGAGAACTATTTTATAATAATCAGAACTCTCGAAATACGGCCAGCATATCACCTCTATACTCGAAAATACGAGTTTTTCGGGTAAAATAATTGTTTAAAAAATTTTCTAATTGTTTTTATCATGAGAACTCTTTAGAAAATGCATTAATACGTTCAGAACTACACGAGAACTATTTTATAATAATCAGAACTCTCGAAATACGGCCAGCATATCACCTCTATACTCGAAAATACGAGTTTTTCGGGTAAAATAATTGTTTAAAAAATTTTAGAGGTAGCCTACGGTCGGAACTATGTTATAGAACTATAGAACTCGTCGAAAACTATAAAATTCAATGGAGTAAATTTCGAAAAAATGATATGATATGCTGACTTCGCGGGAAGTTAGCATATCATTTCTCAACTTCCGTTATTTATGTTAAATGACCAGAACTATTGTTAAAATTTATCAGGAACTATTGAACTCGGCTGTATGCAAAGAGAACTCCACTTTTTTTTTTATATGCTGACAATTGATATGCCAACTTCATACACATGCCGCGGCGACGGTAGCGCTAGTAGTAGTAGTAGTAGTTTCGGGGAAAAACGCGCACAATCGGCTGAAATGATCAAAAAAATACTTGATAGTGTACCGAAATCTTATCGCGACAAAGCGCGAGCGCTATTAAAATATTTGATCGATATTCCGTCATCTAAAATTAGCTGGGATAGACGAGGACTCGTAACTATAGACGGCTCTGTCATAACGGGTTCGAATATCGCGGAACTTATAAACGACGCGGTACGCGAGAGAAAAACAGTAAAAGCAACCGGAAGAATTCAGTTTGCTCGATTACTGCGCGACATAGACACTCCTTCCAATCTCATAGGAAATCGTGATTTATTACATATGTACGCCCGATCTCAGCGTATTAAAATCGTGGTACTGCGCGGAAGTTCCATTCCTAAAACTTCGACCGAGCGTTCAAAGTCGTACAGACGTAAGGTAGACGAAACGAGCGAAACCGAAGGTGATACGCTATTTGTATCCGCCGACGAGGACGAAGGCGACAAAACAGTAACGAGTTACGCAGATTTTCCGACAAAGAAAAGAAAAGAATTGCTCGACTGGAGCAAACTCGAATGATGGAACTCGAAAAATTGTATTACAGTCCCTCGCACTATGCCGGCTATTCGGCGACGGATAATTTATCGCGAGCTGCTAAACCGAACTTCACACGTAACGAGGTCATCGACTGGCTTAAATCGCAGGACGCATACACGCTATATCGTCCGGTACGTCGAAAATTTCCACGCTTACATTATAACGTGACAAATATCGATGACTTATGGGAGGCTGATTTGATCGATATTCGTAATCTCAAGAGCTATAATGATAGTTATTCATATCTATTAACGGTTATTGACGTACTCAGTAAATTCGTTTGGGTAGAACCTTTACGCGACAAAACAGGTGCCTGCGTGGTAAAAGCCTTTCAATGCATATTCTCGAGAAACAAAGAGCGCCTAACCGTATACCTGCAGACCGAGAAAGGTAAAGAATTTATTGCTCGGCAAGTACAAAATTTCTTAAAAGAAAAAGATATTCGTTTTCGCGTAGCTCGTAATCCCGATATTAAAGCAGCTATAGTGGAACGTTTTAATAGAACGCTCAAGGAACGAATGTGGCGATATTTTACGCACAAAAATACGCGACGCTACATCAATGTTTTGCAGGATATCGTTCGCGCTTACAATCATACTTGACATTCCACCATCAAAATGCAACCTGCAGTCGTTACGAGGGAAAATGCGCGAATCGCGCGTGAAAATATGAATCGTCGCTGGAACGACAACGGCGATGGGGCAAAGAAAAAGAATCGCGGGCAAAAGGCTAAATATAACGTGGGCGATTTCGTGCGTGTCAGTAGAGCAAAAGTAGCCTTTGAGAAAGGATACGAGGCAAAGTGGAGCGAAGAAATATTTAGAATTCACTGTGTTCTCGAATGGAGAAAACCACGCGTATACGAATTAAGCGATTTAGCGGGCGAAGTTATAGACGGGAATTTTTATGAACAAGAATTAGCATCTGTTATTAAAGACTTGCAAGGGGAAGAAGTTATCGTCGATCGTGTGATAAAAAGTAGGGGTCGTGGTAACAATAAACAATTATTAGTTAGTTGGCAAGGATATCCTTCAAAATTCGATTCTTGGATACCCGCTTCGAGTTTAAAATCTTTGAATCAAAAATGAGGGAGGAAGGATTTTATATGATTCTCCCGAGTAATAGCGGCATGCGTTTTTTTCCGGGGAATAAAACCACGTGTTTCACCACTGAATTACCTCAACGTATAGACTTGCAGGGACGTTGGGAAGTAGCGCTCACGGAGATTCAATTTCCGACTAGCTTTCTTCATATACGTCCTGGAGAAGGAATCATAAAATTTATCAATATTCAAGAATTCACGATAGGCTCCCAAAAAAAGAAATTCATCGCTAGGAAATCTGAAATACCATCGGGTATTTACTCAAGTTTGCACGATATTATAGAAGCTGTGAATTACTCTGCAAAATCCGTGGGTTCGCATATCCATTGGCAATTTGGAGCTATTATCGGACGCAAAATTATTATGAAACTTTCCTGCGACATTATGAAATGCGATATGATTCATTATGTAAATTTTTCCGAAAAACTTTGCCGAATACTCGGCTTCGATACGCGCAATAAGCTCAATGCTAGTGTTGTGGAACGTTTACCGCTGTGGCTCTTTAGTGAAACAGACTCTAATATACAGAATGACGAAGAGAAGCATGGTAAAATTGAAGATAATACCGGTACACCAAGCGTTTTACCTTCCTGGATTTATGATGTTGAAATTTATACATCACCATTTTACGTATTTCCGCGCGAACGCGTAATAATAGCCGCCGAACCAGCTAGTTTGTTGCGCGGTATCCCCGACAAGCTCTTTGTCTATTGCGATATTTGCGAACCCTATATTACTGGGGATGTACAATCTCCTCTTTTGCGAATAGTCGCACTCGATGTTGGAAATGATTACGCGTTCGCGTCTACTCAAATAAAGAATTTCTCGCACACTAAATACATTGCCCTGCGTCAAACGTCTTTTCGCACAATCGAGATAGATATAAGAGATTAACTAGGACAGAGTATACCATTCGAATTTGGAACGCTGACAGTGACATTACACTTTAGGCGTATCGAGTAGATAACATAATAATAATTAGAGACTGCGATAAAAAATTAAAAGTTAATGGATTATTATTCGACGTATTACGACGAGTTACAAAACGGCGGCAGTCGCGGCGGTGGAATTCCGCGAGTTTCGTCGGATCGCCCTATCAAAGAGGTCACGGTATTGGTAGTTTTCTCGGAGGATTGTTCAGACGAGTACTACCTTATTTAACCAGAGGCGTACGGACTGTGGGGAAAAAAGCTTTACGTGCCGGTGCTAATATAATCGAAGATGTTGAAAACAATATGCCGTTTAAGGTAGCGGCCAAACACCGATTTGAAGAATCGCGCGACAATCTTAAGAGAAAAGCTAAAGAAAAAATAAGTAGTCTGATGAAGGGTTCGGGTTATAAGTCGGATGCAAAAATGCATGTAGCTCAGTTTCCTTTCGGCGGGCTCAACACGCATCGCTAAATCCGCGACGTTACGTAGACGACGCCAGGCGCGTAAGAAAAGTTTGTCAAAGCGCAAGATGCGAGGAAAAAAAAGAACAAATACAAAAACATCGAAAAATAAGAGAAGAAAAAATCGCACAACGGTGAAAAGACTTAAGACATCCGCGAAACGGCGTAAAACTGGTAGAAAGCGCACCGTATCCGACATATTTTCTTAAACGACATATATTCTAAACATATCTAACAGTGAGAATTACAGCGACGACAAAAAAATTTGCGGTAAATAAGCATGTCCTTTCTTCACACGCATTCGAGCGAGTGTTTAAAGAGCGAACTCGATCTCTTTTCTTTACCGCCCACACAAACTAGTATCGAGAGTTCGCAATGGATTCATTACAAACCCGTGACTTCGCTCTCGGACGATTCTCCGATAGAATTCGTCATTCCGAGTCACGGAGAAGAATATTTAGATCTCACGCACACCATGTTAAGTCTTCGCGTACGCGTAGAAACGCCGGGCGATTCCTCGGGACATACTTCGGGCGCAGCCGTCACGGCCACTATAGGCCACATAAATCATTTACTTCATTCCATGTTCAATCAGATCGACGTGTATTTCAACCAAAAGCTCGTATCGCCTCCAAACAACGCTTACGCGTACCGCGCGTACATCGAGGCGTTATTAAATTATTCTTCACCCGCAAAAACTTCCCATCTAACCTCCTGTCTATGGGACGCGGATACACCCGGTCAAATGGACGAACCGGTGGAATCAAAATCGCCAAATTCCGCTTTCATGAGACGCGCGCGTTACATTCGCGGCGGGTGCGCGCTAGATCTTGTAGGACATCTCCATTGCGACGTTTTCAATCAAGACAAATTTTTAATTAACGGTGTAGAAGTACGCTTGAGACTCGTCCGTTCGAAAGATTTGTTTTGTCTTATGGACAGTAACGGTTCATCGTTGAAAATTCATATACTGGATGCGAGCTTACTCGTGAGAAGGGCGAAAATAAGCGCCGGATTATTACTCGCGCATGCTAGAATGTTGAGTAAAGTTACGGCCAAATATCCGCTCACGAGAGTCGAAGTTAAAACATTTACGATCCACAGCGGTGTTGTGGGTGAATCGTTAGATAATGTAATACTGGGTCAACTTCCGAAAAGGATAATAGTCGGCTTTGTTAATAATAAAGCGTTTAATGGTGATAGAAAATTAAATCCGTTTAATTTAAAAAATTACGAAATAAATTTCTTCTCGCTATACGTCGACGGTATGCAAATTCCTAGTAGACCGTTACAACCGGTTTTCTCACCGGAGGAACCGCTTTACGTCGAAGCTTATCAAACTCTCTTCGCGGGAACGGGCATCCATTTTTTGAACGAAGGAAATTCTATAAGTAGAGACGATTATTCCAAGGGTTATACGCTATTCGCTTTTGATCTCACACCGGACCTATCTGCTAATTACGCGGGACATTGGAATCTCGTGAGACATGGTAGTTTACGATTAGAAGTGCGATTCGAGAAAGCTCTCACTGAAACCGTTAATTGTATTATTTACGCCGAATTCGATAATGTAATAGAAATCGACTCGTTTCGTCAATTCATCGTCGATTTTGCCGGATAGATATTTATCGCGCTCAAGTATTTGACCGTTACAACGTAATACTCGGAAAATTTCCCTCCTTTTTCTCTCCTCCACATTCGATCAAAATGCCAACAGCATAAAATATCAAAAAATATACAATATAACAGAAAAGAATTCAGTTTCATTCGAGACACGAACGTCGACGCTTCGCGAGCAGTTTAAACTATTATAACCACGCTATCGAGAGCGCTCCAGTCTTCACAAAATGGATATATTCATCGATATACAAGGTTTCCGCGATGCCAATGCGAAGTTTATCCCCAAGGAAGTTACTATTATCGCGCTTGACGCTCCATTCGTCGGACATTGGATTATGATGCCTCCGCATTCATTTGACGATTTACCAAGAAAGACATGAAGATAACTGGCTTACACGAAATTATCACGGTATCGAATGTGAGTGGCCTTCACTTGGACACAGTACAATTGGA
The DNA here is from genome assembly GCA_009859135.1 of Formica selysi. Classification (NCBI taxonomy): domain Eukaryota; kingdom Metazoa; phylum Arthropoda; class Insecta; order Hymenoptera; family Formicidae; genus Formica; species Formica selysi. Next base: position 13,831 of record WHNR01000131.1, on the reverse strand, counting down.
CACGGTGCAAATGGACACGTTGCAAATGGACACGAAACTTTGCACACGGCTCAATTGGACACAGTGCATTTGGACACAATAATTTTGGACACAGTAGCTTTTGGACACAGAAGAAAATTAATTTGGACACCGTTCAGTAGCACACCGGTCAGTTGCACACCGTTCAGTTGCACACATAAAAATGCACACCGTTTAGTTGGACACATAAAAATGCACACCGTTCAGTTGCACACCGCTCAGTTGCACACCGTTCAGTTGCACACCGTTCAGTTGCACACCGCTCAATTGCACACCAGTCAGTTGCACACCGCTCAGTTGCACACCGCTCAGTTGCACACCGCTCAGTTGCACACCGCTCAGTTGCACACCGCTCAGTTGCACACCGCTCAGTTGCACACCGCTCAGTTGCACACCGCTCAGTTGCACACACACACACACACACGGGGGGGTGCAAGGGGGGCCTTCGGCCCCCCTCCCGCGCCCACCCCGCCGGTAAGCATGGTGGACCTCGCTTTACAACTACGGTGGGCAAATTAACGGTGTGCAACTGAACGGTGTGCTACTGAACGGTGTGCAACTGAGCGGTGTGCAACTGAGCGGTGTGCAACTGAGCGGTGTGCAACTGAGCGGTGTGCAACTGAGCGGTGTGCAACTGAGCGGTGTGCAATTGAGCGGTGTGCAACTGAACGGTGTGCAACTGAACGGTGTGCAACTGAACGGTGTGCAACTGAGCGGTGTGCAACTGAACGGTGTGCATTTTTATGTGTCCAACTAAACGGTGTGCATTTTTATGTGTGCAACTGAACGGTGTGCAACTGAACGGTATGCAACTGACCGGTGTGCTACTGAACGGTGTCCAAATTAATTTTCTTCTGTGTCCAAAAGCTACTGTGTCCAAAAGTATTGTGTCCAAATGCACTGTGTCCAATTGAGCCGTGTGCAAAGTTTCGTGTCCATTTGCAACGTGTCCATTTGTACCGTGTCCAATTGTACTGTGTCCAAGTGCACCGCTCCCATCGAATGTTTCGACGGTGAAGCTATTCCGAAATATTTTACATCGCAACTACGTGAAATAACAAGACAGGCACGATACATTTACGTCAGAGGTACCGAAAAAGCAACCTACTTGCGGAATCTACTCTCCAGAAATATATATAATTTGGAAGATATTTCCCCCGCATTCAAAAATCTGTCAGAGGGAGAAGTGCGCGGACGATATTGTGGTTACCACGGATTTCGAAAATTTGGAATCTTTCATTGCACCTTACGCAACGTATATAAATTAAAATATTGGTTGATCGAGCGAAATAATATCGCCTACGGCGATACGAACGTTAGTACTCAAGCTACTTGTGGTTCTCCGGATAAATGGTGTATAAACACCAGTGACGACGACGACGAGGACGACGACGAGGATGACGAAAACGAAGACGACGAAAACGAGGAAATCAGTAGCGCGTATGAGATTTCGCGAAATGAAATAGAGAAAAAAAATCTGCAAAAATCCGAGCGATCAATAGAAAAAGAAGAAGAGAAATTTGAAAAATCTGAATTATCGTCGTTGATGGATAGAGACAAGCTCGAAGCAACTAACTCCACACATTGAAAACTCAGCGTTACAAGCCGGCACGACAAAAGACGCAGTAGCGAAGGAGGGAAAAACCGAAGTTATTGAATATATAATACCGCTCGTTCGTTCGCCTCCGTACCAAAATAATGAACTCACGCGAAATTCTACAAGCATTGCACCACATCAATGCCAGGCATGCGGGAGTTTATCCAGCCGACAGAGTCCCGAGGGTGTGGACGAGGTCGACAGCCATCGTCGCTAATACGGATGACCACAATCGATCTGGAGAACATTGGGTCGCCTTCTTCCTCGACGAGCATGGTACAGGCACATACTTCGACAGCTACGGAATACCACCCTTGCATCCCGGATTTCTCCTCCGACTTCGTCGAAACTCCATCATCCATCGTTGGAATATTTAACAATTACAAGGAATTTTTTCTCAAACATGTGGACAATATAGTTGCGTATTTTTATATTATATGTGCAATGGTAATGATCTTAATCTGTGTTATAGCCCAAAACGGCTATAACCAAATTAGCATAATTATTAATTATTAAATATTATTTAACGTCTTCCGACTATAACTCGAAGCCGAGGAAGACGTATAAAGTTACGAGCGCAATCGCTGACAAAGCAAGCCACGCGCGGAGGCCACGCGTTCGCGAGACTCGAAGAACGATACGCCGGAAATGCAAGCAAAGAATATACGTAGCTTGCATCCGGGGTTTTTCCACCCAAAATTGAGCGACACGACCACCTATGGTCCTGTCGCTAAGCGATCCCCTCCAAAAAACTAACCGAACAGGAGGTGATAAAACTACCCACCTCGAACGAGCGCTAGGCAGTCCTAATCATAAAATCACACGAAGCAGATAAAATTATAAAACTATACCGTACCGTCGAACTTAATAAAAGTAACTACGAGACAGACAATTGTAATCGTTTTAATAATAACGAACGTCCCAGCTGATCTCGCGACGGCAGCCGCGATATCAGGCACGCGAAGCAACTCTATACCGCGATAAGCCGAGTTGAAGTGCGAGAAAGAAAAGAAGATTTAAAGCTAATGTATCTGAATAAACGACTTTTATTCTAACACGATTACATATTTAATGAAAACGGTGAAAAGACTCTGTGGGACCCTGAGCTCCTAAGTTCCAATTGGCCAACGATCCCAACAAAATCTCTGTACCTCCACGGAGGCACAACATCGGTTTCTTAGTCTTTTTGCCGAAGATACCGTAAAATTTTTCTTCGCGAAAAAAGAAACAAGTGTAACATTTTACGCTATGCGTTGCCTTGTTTAATCATGTAATTCGAATTGTAATACGGTATAGACGATGTACTCCTATGTAATATTTTAATTATATGTAATAAGAATATTGATTTATGTAAAATTAATATCAATAAATGTAGGATGTTTTTTTTACTTAAATTGTTAAATTTTTTTTCATCTCCCCTCTTTCCTTTTACAGTATAATGTTCCAAACGTTTGAACTTTTTAACGCCTGTTTTTTATTATTCTTTCATTGGTTGAGGTAACGTAATTTCTTTCGACGCGACAAATGCGAAACCCTATAGAAACTAAGGGAATTAGTCGGCCATAAAATGAAAATAACTAAAAATAGGCAGTGCTAGAATAAAGAAACTTTTTTCCCCACTTTATTGTCCTTTTGAAAAACAGTGGGGGGATTATGTATAAATTCTGATTTCCCATGAAAAATCCAACATTAGTTTTCCACCTCTCGAAATTTTTTGTGTGTTAAGTTAAGTGAAGTCCGAGTGTGCGAAAATGTGTTTCGCACATATTTTAAGAAAAATCGCATTATTGTGTGCTGTTGCTATATCACGATTTGATGTCAAAAAATATCTCGACCGCATATCGGAGGAAGACAGCGAAAACAATTATCGCTTATTTAAAAAGGCCAACAGCTGTTCGAGTGATGCATTGGCGATAGTGTTTTGCTTGGGACATTTTGGCGGTGATGTCCGCCTATTAAATATAGCAGGTGAAATTATAACATACCGACTAGCTATGGAAAAAAAGGAGGATGAAGATATCGGCGGCTATATAGCCTATCTTTTAATGCATTACCATCGACAACGTGCGTTAGGTAAATATATTTCACTTATAATAATAACAATTACAAAAAATGTAGTAAATTTTTAATTTTTATTTTAATAAAATTTTTATTTTGTTAAAAATAGATATGCTCGTCATTTCGAATATAGGAGCCGAATCAATGCGAAGAAAACGTCCTGCAGAAGAGCCTGTAGCAGGACCTTCGCGAAGACATCCTGGACACTCCATCGAAGTCATTACGTTATCGGGTAAATATTACTTTTTTGGCGAAACGCGAAAATTTTATACATACATACATATATATATATATATATATATATTATATATATATATATATATATATATATATATATATATATATATACAGGGTGTCCCAGATCATTTGGGACAAAACTCGTGTGCAGATAGAGCGGACCAAACTGAGTCGAAAAGTCCTCTATCATTTTGCAATTTTCGCAATAGATAACGAATTATTTATTATTAAAAATCGCCGTATTAGCTCGGCCTACCGCCAAATCCACGCGCGCGGCGAGATGCGGCCGCCCAGAGATCGAAGTTGCTAGGCGCGCGGGGAGTTGTTTATTACAAGCGGCAATGGCTACGCACGAGCGGCGCGTAACGCTGGACCCCCGTTCTGAGTTATGATAGTTCCTCGCCTTTTTTTAATGAAATGAAATTTTCTAACGGCATATAAAAATTGCATGTACGTATGTGTGTACCTATACATGCATACATGCATGTACATAGAAAAACATAAATTCTATTGCTTAAAAAAGCGATTACTCAATTTCCTTTTTTTCTTTTAGTAAGTAACGGTTATCTTCAACAAAGAATATCTTCTTGATAATAATCTTAAAATGTACTCATCATAAATTTTAGAAAAAGTCATTATCATCATAAATTTTAGAAAAAGTCATTATCACTCGAAAAAAGAATTTATACTCCTTCAAGGAACATTATAAAATTTTATCGAAGAAAAGTCAAAATAATAAGCAAATCAAATTTTTGTTTAAATTTTATATTCTTAATTGAAGAATTAAATAACTAGGATTCAGAATATATTTTGAATAGATTTAATGCTTGTGATGAACTTATGATAGATTTGTGGATATGAACTTATGAAATATTTGAAATAAGTAATATTTATTTAATTCAAGTAATTTATAGTATGTAATTTGTATGTGTATGTACATATAGAAAAATGTTAAGTAAATATTATTTGTTTTAAGTAAAGTGATGAGTTTATTTTAAGATTATTATCAAGAAAATATTTTTTGTAAAGATAACCGTTACTTAAAAGAGGAAAACTAAAATTGAATAATTGGCAATCGGCGTGAATAGCAATCGCGATATAAGATCACGAGCCAAAGAATAATTATTTATCCTTTCTGTGGCAAGAAAATGATAGAGTGCTATCATTTCCACACCACCTTGCGGTAGATAGCATGGCGCATTTTTTTTTAAGTGGTATCCCCAGTAGGTCTAATCCACTCTCATTTTTTAATGCAAAAGCTGTTCAAAGTGGCTCCCTCGTTCTTGAACGCATAGTTCCGCTCTTCGAACAATATTGCGCGTCGCACGATGCGCCATTTCAGGCGTGATAATATTGAAGGCCGCTAGGATTGCTTGGCGTACTTCATCTTCCGTATCATTACGCCGGTGCTCAATTATGCTCTTAACATAGCCTCATACAAAAAAGTCCAGCACATTAAGGGTTTTGTCGTAGAGCGACAAACAATGAAATAGAAAAGATTGAATTCGATAACAAATGAACGTTGTTGATTGCAAACGTTTATACGTGCCCAGCGTCCGACGTGCATGCATTCTTGAGAATATTGCAAAAAATTATAGGGAGATGTATACCGCTCAAGAGTATACCAATATGTTAATTACGTACGGAATGACTGGAGAAAACGTCCGTGCCGCCGTCCAACTTTACGCGGAACGATTCCCCGAGCGTGAACGACATCCCGGATATGACGTAATTTTGGGATGTATCCGACGCGCCATAGAGACAGGATCTCTTTTACCACATTGGCGACATGGTGGTATACCATTGCAACGTCGCGTAATCGACGAAGAGAGAATCCTGCAAGCATTCGAGGAGAACCCCGGGAACAGCGTCCGCCGTGTCGCTCGTACGCTAGGTCTCTCCCGAAGCAACGTGCATCGCGTTTTACGCCAGAACGGATTGCACCCGTTTCATTATCAGCGGGTGCAGCAACTTATTGCGGGAGATGAAGAGCAGCGCCTCTATTATTGTGAAGGTATATTTATTATCTTTATTTAATGTTTACGCTGCTTTTAACAAGTATTAATTATCGCCGAAATACACAGGATTCCTCGCGCAGTGTCGGCGGAACGCCCTTTTCCCCGACCGCATCCTGTGGACGGACGAAGCGACTTTCACACCGAACGGCGTGTTTAATTCCCATAACATCTTATTATGGGGAGACGAAAATCCGCACGCCGTTCGCCAAGGCGCATTCCAATATCGCTGGGCGATAAATGTTTGGGCAGGAATAAAAGCGAACCGAATTGTAAGTAGTAAGTTTATAAGTTAAGAAATTCTGTCTCTGTCTCTCTCGCAGTTTTTTCAAATCACGCTCTTTCGGTAATTTTCAGATCGGTCCTCATATCCTCCCGCCACGCTTAAATGGGGAAATCTACGCACACTTTTTGGAAAACGAGTTGCCCGGCCTTCTCGAAGACGTTCCCCTTCGCGAACGGGAGGAGCTCATTTTCCAGCAAGACGGGGCTCCTGCGCATTTTTCGCGACAGGCAAGAAATATTTTAAACGCGCGATATCCGCACAGATGGATGGGTCGAGGGGGCCCTATTTCTTGGCCAGCACGGTCGCCAGACCTTAATGTGCTGGACTTTTTTGTATGGGGCTATGTTAAGAGCATAATTGAGCACCGGCGTAATGATACGGAAGATGAAGTACGCCAAGCAATCCTAGCGGCCTTCAATACTATCACGCCTGAAATGGCGCATCGTGCGACGCGCAATATTGTTCGAAGAGCGGAACTATGCGTTTAAGAACGAGGGAGCCACTTTGAACAGCTTTTGCATTAAAAAATGAGAGTGGATTAGACCTACTGGGGATACCACTTAAAAAAAAATGCGCCATGCTATCTACCGCAAGGTGGTGTGGAAATGATAGCACTCTATCATTTTCTTGCCACAGAAAGGATAAATAATTATTCTTTGGCTCGTGATCTTATATCGCGATTGCTATTCACGCCGATTGCCAATTATTCAATTTTAGTTTTCCTCTTTTAAGTAACGGTTATCTTTACAAAGAATATTTTCTTGATAATAATCTTAAAATAAACTCATCACTTTACTTAAAACAAATAATATTTACTTAACATTTTTCTATATGTACATACACATACAAATTACATACTATAAATTACTTGAATTAAATAAATATTACTTATTTCAAATATTTCATAAGTTCATATCCACAAATCTATCATAAGTTCATCACAAGCATTAAATCTATTCAAAATATATTCTGAATCCTAGTTATTTAATTCTTCAATTAAGAATATAAAATTTAAACAAAAATTTGATTTGCTTATTATTTTGACTTTTCTTCGATAAAATTTTATAATGTTCCTTGAAGGAGTATAAATTCTTTTTTCGAGTGATAATGACTTTTTCTAAAATTTATGATGATAATGACTTTTTCTAAAATTTATGATGAGTACATTTTAAGATTATTATCAAGAAGATATTCTTTGTTGAAGATAACCGTTACTTACTAAAAGAAAAAAAGGAAATTGAGTAATCGCTTTTTTAAGCAATAGAATTTATATTTTTCTATGTACATGCATGTATGCATGTACATGTACACACATACGTACAAACAATTTTTATATGCCGTTAGAAAATTTCATTTTCATTAAAAAAGGCGAGGAACTATCATAACTCAGAACGGGGGTCCAGCGTTACGCGCCGCTCGTGCGTAGCCATTGCCGCTTGTAATAAACAACTCCCCGCGCGCCTAGCAACTTCGATCTCTGGGCGGCCGCATCTCGCCGCGCGCGTGGATTTGGCGGTAGGCCGAGCTATACGGCGATGTTTAATAATTAATAATTCGTTATCTATTGCGAAAATTGCAAAATGATAGAGGACTTTTCGACTCAGTTTGGTCCGCTCTATCTGCACACGAGTTTTGTCCCAAATGATCTGGGACACCCTGTATATATATATATATACAGGGTGGTCGATTTTAAAAGAGCCAGTCAAATATCTCGAAAAATATGGAAGATACGGAAAAACGTTTCAGACAATAGTTGTTTGGTTCGAAGAAGGACATAAGATGATGCCATTGATGTGACCTTGGATAGTCATTTGAAGGTCACATGAAGGTCACTTTCAATTTCTTAAATGGAAACCCCCATTTTTCATTGCATATTCTTATAACTTATGTCGAGAGCTTTCCAAAACACTATAATAAAGTATTTTTTCATTAACTACTTTTTGAGTTATTTTATATTTTAATCTGACATATTTTGATATAAAAAATAAAATATCTCGTAAAATATTTAGTTTTCGATAATCTTACCGTAATACTTTTATGTACAGAATAATGAGACAAATCAATTAGTATAAAAAAATAATTATTTTTAAGAAAAAGTATGTAATTATTTACAATGTATTTTTTTAAACAATTATTCGTTTTTTTCTTTACACTAATTGATTTGTCTCATTATTCTGTACATAAAAGTATTACGGTAAGATTATCGAAAACTAAATATTTTACGATATTTTCTTTTTTATATCAAAATATGTCAGATTAAAATATAAAATAACTCAAAAGTAGTTAATGAAAAAATACTTTATTATAGTGTTTTGGAAAGCTCTCTACATAAGTTATAAGAATATGCAATGAAAAATGGGGGTTTCCATTTAGGAAATTGAAAGTGACCTTCATGTGACCTTCAAATGACTATCCAAGATCACATCAATGGCACCATCTTATGTCCCCCTTCGAACCAAACAACTTTGGTCTGAAACGTTTTTCTGTATCTTCCATATTTTTCGAGATATTTGATTGGCTCTTTTAAAATGGACCACCCTGTATATGTATGTATATATATAACGTAGAAATACTAATAATATTTTAATGTTTTGCAGCATAATGACCAAGTGCGACGGGCGGCGCAGCGCCAAAGACAACGTGCAGCAAATAAACATCGAAAGTATGTCGCTGGTATATATATTCAATCACCTGCGACATATGTATATTGTGCGTATTGTAGGAACAATAATCAGACACAAAGGGGAATATGCAATAGCTTATGCAATCTCTCTCTCTCTCTCTCTCTCTCTCTCTCTCTCTCTCTCTCTCTCTCTCTCTCTCTCTCTCTCTCTCTTTGGTGAGTATACGAGTTGACATGTTTCTTTTTGCTCTGTCTTTCTCGGGCGATTTCTGCCGCTTTTTGCCCGTTTGGGCTTTCTTTTCTAGTGCAATACTATCAAGTGCCGCTCTTAGCTTGACCTTCTCTCATCTTACTGCCTATTTCGTCGCTCTAACTGGACCACCGGCCACTTTTTTCTTGGGATACTTCTCGGTAATCTCAACGGATTTCTGCGACCTTTTCCTTGCCTGTCAGTGTGCTGTGGGAGCATGCGCGTGCGTTTCGTCTGTTTACCAGTGATCTTGTTGTGATTTCTGGGAATGGAGACGCGCGCGGCATCCGGGGACGTTGGCGGGGAGAGTTCCCGCGCGCGGGCGAGGCAATCAGCTGCGGAGATGGTGGGAGTTGCGACAGTGGCGGAACATCTGGGGACTTGATGACAGTGGCGTGGCGAGGCGTGGGCTCACAAAGCGCTCTTCTTGCACTAGATTGGCAGGTTTGTCGGAGAAGCATGTCAATATAATGAATATATCTCGTGTAAATGCGCTTGGCGAGTCAATAAATAAGCACTGTGATGGTGTTTATAAACTCCTTCTATCGAGTAAGGAATCTCTTGAGAAAAGAGCCACCATTGAGGCTGCCTTCCGCTCGTGTAAGGAGGCTTTTATGGAGGTCTCGACTGCTCTCGTTGGCCTTCTCGCCGAACGAACTGCAAATCCCTGTCTGTCGACGGATGACATAAAGCGCGTACTCGAGGATGTACTTGTTCGGAGTGGCGACTCCTCCAATTTGACCACTACAGATATGCACAGGGGGCTCAGTGGACCGCAGTCAAATTCTTACGCCTCTGCTGTTGCTTCGGCCGGGTCTAGAGTTCGTGTCCCGCGTGGACCCACCGTCGAATTGTCTGAGTCCGCCAGTTTCCTCGTTGTGCCTGATGAGAGATGTGGAGACAAATTCACCTCCTCGTTGGCCACCAAGGATACCCTCTGCAGGGTACTTAAGCCCTCGGAATGTGGCTTGCGCGTCGAGGGAATCTCTCTTGCGAGAAACAACGGCGTGAGAATCAAGGCTAGTGCCATGGACTTATCCAAGATTAAATCTCATCCAGGTCTTGCTGAGGCTAGACTCAGGATTCAGGCGAATGTTAAACAGCAGCCTGACTGATCGTCCATGGTATACCTGTCAAAATGAATTCGGATGACATAAAAAATGAACTCATTGCACAGAATCTTAAAGAAGATCAGGCGAATGAGATAAAAGTCATCTACATATACCCGCCGAAACAAAATAGAAGCACTACTAGTTGTGTCCTTGAGGTTTCACCGGCCGTGCGCAAGGATCTTTTTGGCCGTGGACGTGTTTACCTGCGTTTCTCGTCCTGTTATTTCGCTGATCATGTTAGAATTCTCCCAATGCTTCAGATGTCTCGCTTCAGTCACTTCGCGAAAGACTGCAAGGCTGAGCCCGCTTGCGGCCGCTGTGCCGGAGCCCACGAGACCAGGGTCTGCTCGGGCAATGACAATCCTCTCAGATGTCAAAACTGCCTCAAAAAATATGGCCTAACCGCTCCTGATGGGGCACATTCGGCTCTAGATGCTAAAAAGTGTCCGATTCTCTGCAGAAAGATAAAGACAAGATCGAAAATACGAACTATGGCTAACGCTAGATTTGCTCTTGAGGACCTGAAGATATGTCATGTAAACTGCCAGTCTCTCCTGGCTCACTTCGATGAGTTCAGCAGTTTTTTCAGTGATTCCGGCTATCACATCATCTGCATGTCTGAAACATGGCTTAAATCCAGCATTCCAGATTCTATGGTACGTTTGCCAGGCTTTTCGCTGGTCAGATGTGATAGACTCGGTAGAATTGGCGGAGGGGTAGGAATTTATAGTCTGGATACTCTTGGCATCTCCATTCTCGAGCATTCGGACGGCGCTGGTGATGGTCGTCCTGAATACATAATCGCGGAAATCATTCTTCAAGGCTCATCCCGACTTTTACTTGCTACAGTTTACAGACCGCCGAATGCTGGATATCTGCAAGAATTTTCTAATCTCTTCTTGAAAGGCAGGTTGACTATAAACATTCTGTCATCCTTGGCGACTTTAATGCAGATATGAATGAGAGCACTTATGACAGCCGTTCCATAAAAACTTTCGTTTTATCGTCCAGCCTCTTCCTCGTGCCATACCAGGCCACGCACCATCTGAAGAATTCAAGCACTCTCCTTAACTTGTGTATCGTTGATGATTTGACCAAGGTGAAGGAATATGGTCAGCATGACGTCTCTTTCTTGTCTGCTCATGACCTCATCTTCATAAAGTACGATATCAAGATCCAGAGACGTATACGCAGACTCATCACGTGCAGGGACTTTAAGAATTTTAATGAAAATCTTCTTCTTGAAGACATCCTAAACTCAGACTGGTCAACACTCTTGTCATCAAATTGCATAGATGAAAAGATCAGCATTTTAAACTCGCAGCTCCTACACTTTTTCACATACACGCACCTCTTAGACGTGTACTTTTCCGAAATCTTCCAGCTCCATGGCTTACGGAGGAGATACGAGCTGAAATGAGAGCTAGAGATCTCGCCAGAAGAGTTTGGCGTAGAAGCAGATCCACTATACACTACAAGGATTTCAGGATATTGCGCAACAGGGTCCAGGCTCGGGTTCGCTTGGCCAAGCGCTCTTATTATCAGGAAGCTTTCACCCATGGAGGGAGTGCAGTATCGGTCTGGTGTAAGCTCAGGCATCTCGGTCTTGTCAAGACCAGAGGCGACGCAGGTGGTCTCATATGCCCTGCCGACGATCTGAATGAATTCTTCATTCAGACCTCTGCCGAGAGTGAAATAGATGTCATGCGGATGAGGGAGTTTCTGCCCTCAACAACCTTTTCAATGTGGAATTGGATGACAACTCCACTGCACTGGAATTATGTCACTCCTCTTACTATCAGGAGGATCTTTCACGGTAATGGGTCTGGCGCTATTGGAAATGACGGAATCTCTCTCAAAATGATCAAACTTGCTCTGCCTTGCATTATGCCGGTAATTGAACATCTTTTAACTTTTCTCTTTCGAGGGGTACCTTCCCGGAATCGTGGAAGATGGCGCTTGTTTGTCCAATACCTAAAATTAGAAACCCAACCGAAGTGCAGCACTATAGGCCAATCTCCATATTACCTGCTATGTCCAAGGCGCTTGAAAGAGTGGTCTGTGATCAAATTTGTCTCTATCTGTCTGATCATAATCTTCTTGATCCCCGTCAATCAGCCTATAGACAGCATAACTCACGCAGACATGTCTCATCAGGAGCTTGATGAGGTCAGACAAGCTGCCGACAACAGGATGGTCACTATATCCGTTTTCTTTGACCTCTCCAAGGCGTTCGACCGGGTACAGCATGTCAGGCTGATTGAGAAGTTGAAGAGCCTCAATTTCTCGGAAACCGTGCTCAGATGGATCTATTCTTATCTCACTGGAAGATCCCAGGCCGTTCGTGACAGGGTCAACGATTATCTGACCCTCCGACCTGGGTCAGGATGGGGTACCACAGGCTCGGTGCTAGGACCTCTCTTGTTCACACTTATCTGTCAGATTTTAGACACATGCTGCGACACTGTGAATACAATCTATATGCCGACGATCTGCAAATCTACCATCACTGTAAACCTCAAGACCTAGCCGATACCGTTAACAGAGTAAATAGTGACATTATCTCAATTCTCACGTGGGCCACTTCAAACAAACTGTTACTAAATGCGAATAAAACGCAATCAATTATTATGGGTACGTCAAGATACATAAACGCAATTGATCTAACTTCAGTTCCAAAAATGACTGTTGCTGGAGTCGATGTGACATATTCTACTCACGTAAAGTACCTAGGAGTTTGGATTGCGAACAACCTATCTTGGGATCTGCAAGTATCGCACATTACGAACAAGGTTCGCTCTACGCTACACCAGCTCAAGCTATGCAGACATCTTATTCCTGATTCACTAAAAATAAAACTTGTTGTCTCACTCATCTATCCGCACATTGACTATTGTTGCGCCATACTTACTGACATCACTGCTGAACTTAATCTGAAATTATATCGAGCCATGAACGCATGTTTGAGGTTTATCTTTTGTGTCAAGATCGATGAACACATCTCGCCATACTATACAAGGCTACGCTGGCTCAAGGTCGACAAAAAAAAGGGAGTACCTCGTTGCCTGTCTTCTTTTCAATATTCTTAAATATCAGCAACCAGATCTTCTTTACAGGCTTTTCTCCATTAAAGTCTGTTCATCATCCAGATCTATGAGATCTGCTGAAGATCTTCTCTCGGTGCCTCAATGTCGTACAGAACTTTATAGGCGGTCTTACAGACTTAGTGCGATCAGATTATGGAATCGTCTTCCTCTAAACTTACGCAACGAATCTTCATCGGTCGTTTTTAAAAATGGACTCTATGCGCATTTACTCGATCTCACTGTTGAAGTGTGAATGATTTATAAGTTTCTCCCGACTTGCCTCTTTCTACATTTCTGACTTATGCCTTTCTTCCATCGCATGCATGTCTCTCTTTAATTAATATAGTTTCTGCCTATTTCAACCTCTATGTATTTATTTCATCTCGTCTTACTAAGTTAATTTGTATTTATTTCTAATTTTTGTATTCTTGTAAATTTTTTGAAGTTATTGCGTGGTTATTTTTTCTTTTAAGTAATTATTAAGTGTGTGTACTATTATTTCTATTAGATATTTTTTATTTCTATTTGTAATTATTGCCTAAGCGCTTT